>JARFNZ010076070.1:0-13325 GCA_031763405.1 Balanus nubilus | reverse complement strand
CGGATGGCGACCCGCTCTGAGGTTGACACATAGGCCCGAGGTGATCTAACGATCGAAAAATTGAGGTAGGTTTATTGAGCATCCACCCCACAGGCTTGCTCCGACGCGAACTTTCCATATTTTGCTCTTTTACCTTACCATGTTTGGTATCTTATATTTGGTAACAAAAATCGTGGCGACGCCAATGCATTTCCCCTGGGTCCTGAGAAGAGCCGTCCAGCGCCGTCTTGTCCCGGTGTTGCCGCCTGTTGTGTTGTTTGCCGTTAGTGGGCCACTTGTGGCGCCGGGGCTCGATACGGCGCGGTGTGCCGCCGGGTCCCGTCCCAGTCACGTGCTGTCTGGGGACGGGGATCGCCGCGCCGCTCCAGCTGGCCTGGAACCGATCGGGCCTGACGGAACACCACCGCCGCCGCCGCTGGAGCTGCGGCCGGCCCGCGCCGCGCCGACCTCTCCGGCGGCACTTTCATCCTGCGCTGACTGACTGCGGGGATGTGTGTGTAGTGGTAGGAAGTGTGCCGCGCCGGCCCGGATTTCACCAGCTCTGCCCCCACGGTCGCCGAGAGAGAACCGACTAAACGGCTCTGAGAGGGTCTGCAGAAGAGGAATAGGGGACGAGGGAATAGCCGACGGATGAGTATGAATATGCCACGGGACAAGTAGCTCAATCGGACCTAGTTAGTTTGGTATTAGCGTCAAACAACCACTCACGGGCTGAGAGAAAGTCATTTCAAAATATGACCTGTTTATCGAACCATTACAACGTGCAAACTCAGTGACTGACCAGCAGAATTCATGGCTGGTCGGGCAACGATTGTTTATGGCACGACGACGGAAAATCCCCACGGATGCACGATATCTGGGTCAAACGTTGCATTTAAGTGCAATTTCATACCTACATTTACGACAGCGGCGTCATATGGAGGACCCTTTGGCACTTCTTTACTTCAGCGGAACGACACAAGTCCGCAAACTGATCACCTAAACAGTGAGTGTCGTTTGCTGAGATCAGCCCCAAGCTTGACCAGGCAGCTCAATGAGCTCAGGAGATCGTGATGACTCTCAGCTTCCAGAGCCGTCAGCTGTTACCACGGACAATACCCCACAGCACAGGAGCAGATAGCGTGCACCACGGCTCAGCTCAGACACGACTCAGCTCAGACACGACTCACAACACCCTCTCTTCAGGGGCTGGACGCGAACGGCAGCAGACACGCTATATCCCGGGTTTAAGGAGGACAATGGATAGGGCGTACCGTCCACCCTCCTCAGTATCGTCTTCACCAGGCTGGCAGGACCGTCATGCGAGTCATGCGACCATACAACATTACCATATGCAGAACTCAGCCGCGTGAGCGTCAAACATATTCAGCATATGCATTATGCTGTTCGGCTGATACATTCAGCTTTCATATGTACTCCAGCAGTGAGCGAGAGACATATAGACCAGGTGGTGTCTTACATATTACTGACCTCGTGCCATGGACCGTGGCCTGTGACATGTGACATAGACGGATCAACAGTAAACACTGTCAACAGTCACGCACAGCTCTACAGCATGTTGAAGTCTCTCTCTTGTCTCTCTTGTCTCTCTTGTCTGCCTGCCGACCATTCCTCAGGGACTAACTTCAGCAGCCAGGCTCTGCTGTATAGTCAGCTGCTCAGAATGCGTGCAGAGCCATTCCATGATTGGCACGTAACATGTATTACCCACAATTAGCGGTGGATCAACAGCAGATTGGATGACGTCACGTCACGCACAGCTGAAGGAGGTGGGTGTGGTGACGGTGGTCGTTATAGAGTTGCAGCAACGGCTATATGGGGCACGCGCAGGTCTGCGGAACACCAAAGCCTCTCACCAACCAACCAGAGATGGGTGTAATTTTATATCGTGGGGATATACTCAATTCCTTAAGTTTGAGTGAAGTGATCTAAAAAAATATCCGATGCTTCGCTCCAAGGTCTATCAAAATATTTTGTAACTTAACATGGTGAAGTCTCGGCAGCGTCGGTTACAGCGATTTACCGTGCCCGCCTTACGGGTCAATGCAGGTCACCATGAGTTATACCATAGGTCACCATAGGTCACCGCAGGCCACCGCAGGTCACCGCAGGTCACTGCAGGTCACCGCAGGTCACCGCAGGTCACTGCATGTCACCGCAGGTCACCACAGGTCACTAAAGGTTACTGTAGGTGACCATGGGTCACCACACTTCACCACAGGCCAGCATAGATAGGTCACCGCAGGTCCGCTGGTGACTGGAAACAGCTACAGCAACTACCGCCGCCAGCCACAGTCAAAGCCCCGGTCCAGCCACGGCCGCACGACCCATCCCATCTGCCTCCGGCTCTGACCGCGGCCTCTCTGCCACCGGTGGACGCCGTCGCCACACGGTACCGCTGTCGGCGGCCGGTCGGTCACGCCGCTGGCTCCTCGGAGCTGTTTTGTCTCCGCCAGTGTGCCGCCTGTGTGGCCGGACGCCTCACGGTCCCCGGCCACAGGCAGCGGCGGCGGCGGACCGGCGCCGTGGCGGTCTGGCAGTGGATGTCTGTAAGAACAGCGCTGCAGGGTCAGAGAGGAGCAGCGCTGCAGGGTCAGAGGGGAGCGGCGCTGCAGGGTTGGAGAGGGGCGACGCTGCAGGGTTGGAGAGGGGCGACGCTGCAGGGTCAGAGAGGAGCGGCGCTGCAGGGTCAGAGAGGAGCGGCGCTGCAGGGTCAGAGGGGAGCGGCGCTGCAGGGTCAGAGAGAAGCGGCGCTGCAGGGTCAGAGGGGAGCGGCGGCGCAGGGTCGGAGGCAGAGCACTGCCGCCTCACGGAGAACAGCCGAGGCGCAACGAGTCCTGCGGCGGCCACAGCGGCTGAGCCAAGTGATGCCCCACATGACATTAATTCGACATTTTGCCAAACGGAAAACCGGCGTTTAGGACGTTTTAATTCATTTGCTTACCTACATGGCGCGCTTCAGTACCGCGCGAAACCTTATCTGCAGAATGTGCGAAAAACCCATTCGCCTTGGTGTTTAAGAGATGCAAGGCAGGCTCTATCCGAGCGGGGTCCGCCATCCGTTCCCAGCTCTCGGCGAACTAGAGATGTCGGTTTCGGTCCCCGGTGGGTCCAAGAGACGTCGGTCCGCGCGGGGCCGACGGTCGGCGAAACTCAGCTGGTCCGGGTCGCGGAGCGGAAACGGGGACGGGTAATTGTGCCGAACGTGCGCCCAGCGCCGGGCGTCACGGAGGGCAGCCGAGCGTAACGGACAGAAGGGAAGCTCCGTCCTCCGCCTCCTCCCCCGGCCGTCCACTGATTTGGCACCGTGGTTCAGCCCTGGAGTCTGGGGCGGACATGGCTGGTCTGAGAGGGGCAGTGCCGCCGTCCCGCCCAGGTGGCGTGACTGCCAAGGGAGGAGGGCCGAGGGGAGCCGGCTGTGTCAGCCATAGCCGCCTCCTGGCAGCCGTCCGGCTCCCTGCTACTGCTGCTGCTGCTGCTGCTGCTGCTGCTGCTGGGAGGGGGGATGCCGGTGCTGGTGGCGGTGTTGCGGTATTGGTGACGGTGGTGATGGTGATATCGGCGCGGCAGAGCGGCAGCTGACGAAGCCACAATGGGCCAGTGCCGGTCAGCCTGTGCGTCTGTGACGCCACCTGTGCCTAACGGAGCCAGAGTGGGACTTCACGCGAAGGCCGGGCGGGGATGACAGGGAGTTGTGGCCGGCCCTGCAGTGGCCAACTGGTGCCGGATTCACTGAGAGGCGGGGGGGACCAGCCACTTCAGGTGGAGCAGCATTAGCATCTCGCAGGTCATGGAGAGAATGGAATTGAGTCCGGGGGACGGGGATGTAAGTGGATGGAAGGAGGTGTAGAGACAGAGACTCAAAATATGTTTGAGGCAGTCGCAGAGGAAGAGCCCGAAGAAACAAATAAATATAATTGCGATGTAAAGCGTAAGACCAAACTATGATAGGACCATGGATGGAGAGGGCGTCATGGTAAGCAGCGTATTATCGACAGAGGAGATGGTCAGAGGGAAGGGAAGGAAAGGAGAGAGCAGAGCAGGTCAGTAAGTGAGAGTGATTACAGAGGTGGGCGGAAGAGCCGACACGTCGCTGACGGGAGGACTGCCATTACGCCACCCACGGACAGCGGCACCGGCGGCCGCCTGAACGGTGTAACTGCCGGTCCGCGTCCCGCCATCCGTGACGCCCCCTCCATCCGTGACACGGCGGCTGGCAGCGGAACACCCCCCCCCCCCTTCCCCTCCAGCGGGTCCTCAGCGACCGGCCACCGCCGCCACAGGGAGCTCCAGATGCCGGGTCCCGCTGCCGGCACTCCAGCGCAGTACTGTCACTTTCCTTTCGGAACAGATGGGACACGGGGGAGAGTGAGGGGCGGTGTGTTGGCGGAGTTTCCGCCGACAGTAGTCACCCGGCCGGCCGACCGCAGCGGAAGTGTTTGGTGGAAGTGGTCGATGTAGTGTTGCTGGTAACACAAGTTACTAGGGTGTCATGCAGCGGCGGGACTGGTGGACGCCGGCAGTCACTGTCAGCTGCTGCAGTGCCATCCGTCCTCTCCAGTAGGCGGCAGGACATTGGGGCGGGATGGCTGAGTCAGCTGACCGGACTGGCCAGCGTAGCCTGTCCCGCGCAGGACACCCGCTCTCCAAGAAGGAGCACCTCTGCATGAATCTGGGCGACGCCACGCAGAGGTACGCTATATCATCCTGCTTATGAAGCTCTGTGTCTGAGGGAAGACAGCGCTCAGTAGAAAATTGTCGACATCAAGTTTTTTCGAACATTTTTTTGAAAATGTATTGAGCTATTATAATTAGTGATTTAGATACGTAAAAAACTCATGTTTATTGCATTTTTTACGTAAATATTTATTAGGTACGTCATTTTCCAGGGAATCGAATAATCATGGGTAAAAGTTATGGTCAGAGCTAGTCTTCAACACGCGCATTGGAGGGAGGGGGGGGGACAAAGGCCGCCCCTACGTATTTTCGAGCCACAGTGGCGCGCAGCACTGCCGCGTTTTCAATATCAGTTTGGAATCGAATTGCCCACATTGTGTTACAGTCTTCACCTTGGGTCACCTCAGGTCACGTCACCAGCTCAGGCCACATGACCGACATGTGAAATAACCTCTTTACAAGTTTGTGGTTGTGTCATGGCCACACTTTTTCAATGATCGGTTTCACACTTCACTATTTCGTGTTTATATTAGTAACCTGAGGTCAGGTCAATTTCATAACCTCTCTATTATTTAAGTCGATGGGGCAAATTAAACTCCTTCCTGTTCAGAGGATACACATCAAATCAGTAGAATTCCTTCAGGATCCGGCCTTCTTGATACCCTTAGTGCAATTATTAATTATTAACCCCCTGCAAGGCCACCCGAGGTCATCCAAGGTCACGAACACTTTCTGTAAATAACTCTCGACAAGATGAAGATTAGATATGAAACCGGTACCAATGTGTTTCATTCGTCAAGACGCGTCTACAACTATGCAACATGACCTACTTTGGTCATCTTTAACTTGACCTTGACCTTATTTTAAATTTTGAATTGATCTCATCATGCTCAACTTAGCATGTTTCGAAGCGTCTTGGCGATGAAAACACAATGGGGCAAACTCATTACTCATTGTTTAGTAGGTAACAAGTTATTCACGGAAAGAAGTTTTGCAAACAAATAGTTTTTGACCTCTATGACCTCTGGAGCCTAAACTATTGATCTGTAGTCAAGTCTGACCTTTGTGAAACGTCGTTTCAAGAGCATTACATTTATTAGTTTCTTCTTGCTGTTGTTTCCGAGATACTTCGGGGCTTATATTCAGTCCTAATATAGTAAATTTGGGCATATTTGACCTCATTTGTCCCTGAAGATATTGACCTGACTTCATGCAAATGCTATCAAACAAAGTTCCTTACCGGCCTTATCCCCAACCATTGCGTTATTACAGCTCCTGTTGGAGCTTGAATCGAAGGAGGAATCCCCCCCCCCCCTCCCACCACCACCACTCCTGTGCACTATCAGAGGCTCTCTACTGTGCGTGTTACATCGAGCTCGTGATTTTGAATGTCATGGGGACCATGTCCATCGTGCTTGTTTACCTCATTTAAGTTACGAACTAACACATTAAATAAATATAACATGATAAAAGTGATTTAATGACAGATCAGCCGCTCTGACTGCTAAAAACAAACAGCTTTTACTCAAAGAACATTCCATGACGTAATTAACGATATTTAACACGATAGTTTATGTCATAGCGCCTGGTCGGTTGTGAGATTCGACAACCACAAGGGAAACAGCTGGACAATATGTATGATAGCCTTCGAGCGGGGACAGCACAATTTCCAGTGTCACTTTTGTACCCACTCCGATAGCAGCAGGTTGAAAATAGTAGCAAAAACCACTGTATAGGTACAATATTGGTTTCCAATTCGGTGGCTGCTGTAGTTCTAACACCATATGGGGACCATTTGTAGTGGTAACGTCAGGGTGGTGTTTTTATCCACCCCTCGTCCCCACCGAGCTCGGCACGGGTGACGGCTGCCGTTTTTATACGGAACGCGCCGGGAAACATGGCTGTGTTGTAAACTTGAAATGAACGAGTGAAAATGCTTTAAGTTGGAACCAGGTATGGGAATTCGTGATTTTTTTGTGTGCATATGGACAGAGTGCATGCAAGTTGAATGGCTGGGACTTAATTTGCAATAAATCAAAATCACAGTTCTTATTTGACTGAATACAATTTTGTAATAGGTCGTATAAGTGACAAAAATCATTAATTGCACTACGACTGGTAGTGGTCAATTAAAAGTCCATTATAGGTCCACATTCTGCCGTCTAGAAAACCGCAAGGTTTTGTGGTTTCATCATCGTTTGAATTAACCTTCGCCCTGGTGGGGGATCAAAATGCCCCCCCCCCCCTCCCCTCGGGTTTTTCGCCCACAGTGTTCATGTCAGGGCGGGTCACCAGGTCACGTTAAGTGACCTCACCTCCAAACATGTTTGCGGTCGTGCCCAGCCCACAGTGTTTGTCCTAGAGATTTAAAACTTGGAGGAGTTCACGGGAGTATGGATACCTACAATTCTCATATTTCGGATTTTTTATATCGGTGACCTGAGGTCAGGTCAATTTCGTGACCGCTCCATTATAAGTCAATATGGAGAATGTTCAAATGCTCCCTATTTGAAAGATAGGGATCAGATTAGTCTCATTTCTTCAGGATCATGGTATCTTTGCCAATTGTAGATTACACAAGTGCAACGTTCGATTTGAAACCCCTGTAAAGGTCATCTGAGGTCACTTTAGGTCATTTTCGCTTTTTTACCAATAACTATTGATAGAGGAGAGATAGGAACGTACGAAAGACACCATTCCGTTCATCTGGCCAAGACGCATCGACTTATATACAACATGACTCAATTTGACCTACTTGGGTCATCACGTGACCTTGACCTGAGGTCAAATTTCGAAATTAATTTTTCAAGATTACCATGCATGTGTTTCGATGCGTCTTGACGAGAGAAACACAATGGTGCCAAAATAAATACTCTATCTGTAAAAATGAAGTTATTCGCGAAAAACCGTTCTCCATAAAAACAACATTTTGACCTTTGATGACCTTTGGAGTGGAGCCTCAACTATTTAGCCTTTAGCTCACATCTGATAAAAATCACTACTGGAGCGTTTCAATAGCTATCTATTTCTTTTGATGATTTATTCCAAGCTATCATAGTTTCCGAGGGATATCGAGGGATTTCTGGATCAATATCCCCAAAACAGGAAAATTTGACCAATGGTGACCTCTGGTGACCTCAATATTGACCTGAGCCAAAAATTATCCAAGTAATTTCGAATGACATTGCTGAGAGCTTTCCATTGATTTTGTCCGCGTAGCTTTCTTAGTTTTTGGAGTTAGTAGGGGGGGGGGTCATTATGAGCCCCCCCCCCCCTCCCACACACACACCAGGGCGAAGGTGGCTCAGAGGCCCACCAGGGCGCGGGTTAAATGTTCCGCAAGGTCCAAAGCTTTTGGCGACAAGCAAAACTGCTGGACAACCGCGTCCAACACCCGTCTTTATCCGAACAGCGTAGGACGAGGTGGGGTCGAGTTTGTTTTTTGTTCCAGCCTTCTTATGACATGGCTGCTGTGTCAAACGTACCTTTGGTATTCAGTGGCACTGTCGACGAACGATCAGACCCTTGTTCTTTTGTGGCTGGAACACGATCTGATATGATACATTTAACCTCCGAATGCATCGCAATACATGTCTGTCACAAATGTCGCCGATTGTTTGTGAGTGAAGCACCAGACGTGGCTATTTATAGTTACAGTACTATGTTCACGAAAATGAAAGCCGGAGAAAATGAACTGCCACCCCTACCTACCTTGGCACCGGCTGAGGAGCGTCGCATCATTAGCAGTCGCAGAGTCCAGGACAGCTGCCATGGGGGTCTGAACCAGTTAACACCCGACAGGGAAAGTGTGGGAAACGGCGACGGGCCGTTTCGGGATGATGTAACTGGAGGGCACTGAGCTCCGACCGGTTGGGTGCCCGGCGTCCGAGAGGACCGAGCCACAGGGGAGAGCGATGGCCACTGGACAGTCCTGTGGGTGAGGCCGGCGGTGACACAGCACTGGGTACAGTGGGGTCAGTCACAGTGCGGGGGCAGTGTGGTGTCAGTGTGGTGTCAGTGGGGGTCAGCGTGGGTGCGGTGATGGGGTGCGGTCAGCAGCTGGGTCACTGCATGGCCCTCCTGTCCGGCGCCCGTGTCGGTACCGCCGGCGACACATACCGCCCGCTGCAGTGGAGCACAGAGCGGAGCACGGTAGGGTGCAGCAGCTGTACCGTGATCCGCCGACGCCGCCGACACCGACCGCCTCTGGTGCCCGACTCCAGCAGGTGGTACGTACCAAACAGAACTCTGATCTACGGGCCCGGGTGCCGGCTGTCTCAGAGGTGGCTGGCTGATGGGGTGCTGAGGTCTCTGATAGAGGTTCTCCTGTGATTGAAGCCCTCGACAGAGACCGCTCCCACGAGGTGATGGCAGTGGTCTGGTCAGATGGCAGCCTCCATTTCCGCTAGTTCGGGATGCCGTCACCCGCCCCGCCCCGCCTGCCTCACCCGGGCTGGCGGCGGCGGTCGCCCCCCCCCCCCCCTCCCCCCGCCCCAGGCATCATACAGAGGTGCTGCCGAGGCAGTGGCACACTGACCACCGATCTCAGCACTACGATGGGGTCGCTAACCCGGGTCGGCTATAATTGTGGCTGATGTATGCATACATCCACGCCCCTGGGCGTGTCGAAGTGATTCGATCTTGTAGATTCTGGTATACAGCTACAGCTCGGCATTCATTTGGAAGCACATGTATCAGCCATGGGGAGACATGGTATTGATGAATGTCAATGTCATCTTGTGACCGCTCAGCAAATTGTCAATCACGTGCACATGATCGATTGATCATTGATCAGACTGAAAAGGAACGTTATATGCAAATTATTTCAATATTACTGGCTTGATAGGCACTGAAATATGTTGAGCAGATGCTCGGCTGCGACACGCTACATCGCCGCAGTCGGTCTGTCAATAGATCTGACTGGGTTTTCGGCCTCAGCAGTTACCATAGACTAGTGGCAGCGCCGCTGGACGGGACGGTCAAACCAGCCTCCGAGGCGAGCCACGTCAGCCTGCCAGCGTCGACTGAAGCTCTTAACTCCCTGACCGCTGACTGCTGACTTGCTGACCGCTGACCGCTGCCGTCGGGGCTCGCGAGCTGCTGGTCCAGGCTCGCTGGGCCCCAGTAAACATGCCGACGTCATCCCGACGTCGGACCGACGTCGGCACAATGTCGGCTCGACATCTTCCCGCTGTTCTCTCGATATATAGCCGATATTACCCCGATATCGGACCGACGTCGGCCCACCGTCTGCCGCCATTATCCCGACGTGGACCCGACGTCTGCCGAAATCGGCCCGACATTTCCCCGACATAGACCCGCCGTCTGTCGACATATTGATGCAATTGATTCGCACGCCTGGCCCCAAGAGTTCTGTCGGTATTTACCTACGGGACGCTTCTGGACTTCCACATGCATTCAAATAATATTTTTTCCGATCAATTCTGTATTTATATTTAACAAGATATACGTACAGAGAACAAACATCCCGGCATGAACGACTATCTCTAGGCCATCAAGAACAATTTGCCACCAAGTACAGCCACTGTTGCATCCCATTTCAACATTATTTCAGGACGTTAAAAAGACGCATTATCAAGCTGCCAGACAGGTAGACAGACAAGGCAATTGGATACCTGTATGTACACATGATCATAATTACCACGTGACAACCATTTGTATAAGCTACTGCGTCCCAACAACACACCGCGCACGTCCCGAGCCGGTCGCCAACTGACTGCGGCCGCTCCGGCCGGCTGAATTCACTGCGTTCGGACGGCCGGCGCCGCGGGCGCGGACCGGGTGACCCGCCCGGTTACAGCTGGCCGACATTTGTCGCTATTTGCCGACGTCTACTGAATTTGCCGACGTCCGGCCGAGCTCAGATCCCGACGTCGGGCTGCTGTTAAGGCGACGTCGGCTATCCGACGTCCGACCGACGTCGGACCGATAGCGGGCCGATAGCTTGCCGACATGGTCCGCCATTGCCACGATGCTGATATCTTTCGACACCGGACCAACGTCGGCCCGATGTCGACATGTTTATTGGGTAAGGAATGCAAGCGTTTCTCGATGATCGCAGAACCACGGATTATTGTTTAAAAACAATCAATGTGGCAGAACGACGTGAAGCTAGCGTCACCGATGCGCTAGGTGGAGCTACCAGCGCTCTGAATGGCAATCCAAATTCAGGCGGTTTTATTTACACGGGGTGTACCTTACAACTAAGGGATTTTAACACAATGCTTTGTAGTACATTATATGCAAAATTATTTTTGTTTCTTGCAATATGCATTAATATATAATTTAATACATCTTTCAAGCTTTATATGTCAAAACATAACAAAGTCAGTTACACTTTTTGACCAACTTAATTGAACTGGGCTACAAATTAACAGTTGAGACACGTAGAGAATGGATGAAGCTTTCATATTATGACTAAATAATATGGGCTTTACTAAAAGTTTGAGAGATAAAGATAGACATATGTTAGGTGCGCGTAATAGTAGATCCTTAACCTATTCAGCAGCGATGTCCAGCGGCAAATAGCTCAGCCAGCAGAGCGTCTGCTTTGGAGCTGACGGTAGAGGTCAGGACCTGCGCAGCAAGCTCGGCTTAGCGCGGGTTCTGACCTCGCAAATCCGTCCATTCAAACGGTTCGGAATAATTATTTTAAAATACTTGAGGAGCCGGGCTCGAATCCAGCACTGAGATGGTTTTTACACACGATTTGGGCCGTAAGGCAACGCACGTGTGGTGCCGGCCGTTCAAAATCCTGCTTGCGTCCAAAATCGGAGAAGAAAATGCATAAGCATGTTTTTGCTTGGGAGATTTGTTCTGGGCGGTCGCTCAAACACGGTTGGGCCGGGCCTGTTTGTAAGTGGGTAAGTGGGTGAGTGGGTGTGTCCAAGCCTTTTCGCGTCTGGAGGCCGAACGGCTGGGACCATAGGGACGGGCGCGGCACCATTCGACGGCAACTGCAAGAAGCCGGAAATGCTATGGTGCCACTTGCAGGTCGATCGGTGACACGTGGCACCTGCTAAACGGTACGAGCTGATGGGTCCATACCTGCAGGTCACATGCATTCCATCCTGAATCTTTATTATTTGGGGTCGCCTTCGCCAAGAAGTGCAAGGGAGGGGGTGTCCCCCCCCCCCCCCACCCTACGATCTCCGAAACTACTGGGCCGATTTTAACAAATCAAATGTCAGTCTACAGCCCTGTACACGAACTTTCGGAATATCACGAAATTTTATCCCAAAGTCACTGATGACGTCCTAGGTCAGATCAAAGACCAAATTTTTGACCACTTTCACCGGTTGGGACTGCCAGGCAAAATGACGATGTTGAACGCATAAGAAGCTACTGAATCGGCATGAATTGTGTTACTGACACTTCCAAGTACCATTCTAACCCTAGCAAAAAAATAATATAGAACAAGCGATGTGTCCTATAGAGTCCTATAGGATTCTATAGGACATGATCCCATTGAGCGTCCCCAAGTCTTTGTGCCTTTGTGACCCCATGTGACTTTGAAGTTTGAACTGAGGTCAAATTTGTTAATTGATCTTTAACCCGCGCCCCGCTCGGGTATTCAGACGAACGCGCCCCGCTAGGGGAGGGGCAGATTCTGCCCCACCCCCTGTCTAACTCCCGAACCAATAGCCGTAGCGAGACACGCGAGGCGGCGATCGAAAACTCTCAAAGAGAAGATTATAAAGCATGCTTAAATTTTCCTTTTAAGTTCAAGGTCAAAGGTCAAGGTCAGGTCAAAGGTCAAAATCACGTGTTTCCGGATTAATGGCTGTAGAGACAATATTATCGAGAGCAGCGCGGCCAAACTCAGCCAAAACACTTCTAATTAAAAGGGGAAGGTACAGCTTGTGTATGACTCTCATATTAAGTACAGATCAAGGTCAAGCTGAGGTCACGAAAGGTCACCATATGCAAAATTTATATGGAAGTCGTGTGACACATGTTATATAGTTGATTTCAGACATATAATTCAATGGTAACAATGATTTAGACATTTGACTTCAAGGTCAGGTCAAAAAAGACCACATTTAAAATTTTACTTTTTTAACTTTAAACTATTGTTTCTGATAGAGTTTTGTATTAGGATTCCAATGATGTAATTTGTTTTTGCGTACGACGTCAAAAAACGTCAAAACATGCAATTAAAAAATGATGTCATCCAAAAGTATACTTATTGGAGTCATCTGGGAGTCAAAAATAATGATATTGCTTTGAAATTTGGCATGCGGAAAGTTTAGAGGTACTTCTCTTACATATATTCCGTTTTTTGTTGTTTAAAATTTTGGGAAAAAATATAGAAATTTTCCCAATAAATGTGTTTTTGAATATTTTGTTGGTCCAAAACTCAAAATTCCGAAAATCAGAGATGGCTATCTTGTGAAAAATGCAGTTTCCCGTCTTTTGGCGTGTTTGATTTGCAATTTGCTTCAAAACGCGATGTTTTACAACCGTTAAAACATTCGTCGATTTTTGACCCAAAATGGCGTGACATGATGTCACTAAAACGTCATTTTCTCACAAATTGTCTGACTCATTTCGCTGAAATTTCACAAAAAGGCGTCAAATCGATGCATGATAAGGTACTTAAAGTTTGATGTCGATATCTAGCGTCG
>JARFNZ010075959.1:0-13326 GCA_031763405.1 Balanus nubilus | reverse complement strand
GGCGGGCGGGGGGGCCGCCCATGAACACCCCTCCCTTCGATCTCAGCTTCTATGGGCTGTAGAGAAAAAGGTGTTCGAAAGCTTGTAAAAAATCATTTCAAAACTACTTCGATCATTTGTCGTTCAGGTCAACATTGATGTCACCAGAGGTTTTCAAAGGTGAAATTTTCCAGTTTTCTCCATTTTTTAGGGAGGTTGATCCAGCAATCCCTCGACATCTCGGGAACTATGATAGCTAGGAAGAAACCAAAAAAGCAATCAACATTTCTCAAAACGCCCCAATTTGAACTAAGGTGAATACTTGAGGTCATCAATGGTCAAAATGGCTGTTTTTTCGGAAAAGTTTTTTCATGAGTAACTTTTTTATTATAAGATAGAGCATGTATTTTGGCACCATTGTGTTTCTCTTGTCGAGGCACGTCGACGCATATACATGGTGACCTCTGGAAGTCAATTTCAAAATTTGACTTCAGATCAAGGTCAAATGGTGAGCCAAGTAGGTCAAGTTGGGTTATGATGCGTATGGGTCAATACGTACCCATTGACAAGAAGAAGACATTGGTGCCTTCTGCACGCTTCTAGCTCCTTCAAGTCAACCAACTGGAGCATGCTCTGGAGATCTAAAGCCCAGAATACAAAAGAGTTGCAACTACAAAATGCATACCAGCAAACAGCAATGTTGCCAACCATACTGTGGGGCAAGTTCCATAGCAGGTTGGGTTGTTTTGGGACATTGTGGATCAACCTGTACTCTGTAGTCACTTGGATCAACCTATTATGCCCACAAATTTGCAGCAACAAAAAACTAACTGCAAAATGGCTGCAGTTGTCAACCAAATTTGTGAAAGGAGGACATCTCACTTTGTAACCCATTCCTTACATCACTAATTAAATCTGACTAAACCATGATAGTTGGACCAAAATTATTATGGCCACAAGGCTCACTTTTTAACCCATTCTTTACTTCACGAATCAAATTTGACTAAACCATAATAGTTGGGCCAAAATTATTACAGCCACTAGATGAGCAATGCTGTCACTTATTATCATTCAAAAGTCACCATGACATGTCTGTAAATTGTCATAGGAATAACATGTCTGAACCATCCCTGCCTCCAACCGCCCAAAGCTACCCCACATGCTTCACTTGCAGGATATACAGATGATTTTCCAAGAATTGTACTAGATACCAGACATTGATGTCTACTCTATGGTGTCAAATGACTATTGGTCGGGGTGCACAAATACACAGTGAAGCTGTTGATACCTTTAAGCATTTTCAAGAAATATGACTAGCCCAGGCTAAACTGCCATCCGAACCAAACTCACCCTCCCCTATGAAGTTCCATTCCAAACTTGGTCCTCCACGAATGCATGAAGCGCTTTTAAGGGTGAGAATCCTACATATGACACCATTGCAATTATAATAGTTATGAATTAATAGCAAATGGATGTAAAACAACAAACATCAATGAAATAAAATGATGTACATTAGCATAAGTGAAAACAGCCACAAACACAAAGAAACACCCAGACTGAGACGATCAGACCCGTGTTACAGAAAGACAGTGATAAAAGTGAAGTTCACAGTGCTGTTGATGATGGATCTACAATACATGCGATGTGATGCGATGATAAGTGAGGAAATGCCCTTTCAACTATGTCAGGACAGATTTTCGTAGACAAATTTTCATCGAGACAAATTTTTGTCCATGGGTTTTTCATCTTTAATGCTTTCATCAACAACAAGTAAGGCTAGGTGAGGATATATTAGGTTGTTTTAGGTAGGGTTAGGTTAGGTTTGGTTGGTTTATTTTGTTTCAAAAATGTTGGACGAAAAAAGTCGGACGAAAAAGTGTCCTGGAACCCTTTACAACGGCTCCTCAGTTAATGTAATATCTAACTTAAACTCTTCTAATGTGGTTAGCTATGGGTTGCATTTGTACTTATTGTTAGAACCAGCAATAAAACTTGCTATATGTATGAATATCGGTGACAGAACATGCACCTACCTCGAGCAACCATCCGAAGGTAAGTTCCGCTGGCTAGCTGGCAACTGATAACCATTCAACGTGCGGCGATCTGACATAAAACTTTAACATTTCACATAGATGAAGTCATGAGATATAGTGACGTCATATAATTTTATTTCTCACCCATTACCAATAAAAGGAATATCTAATATTGGTTGTAATAAAAACTAATTGAAAATATTTTTATTACATAGTTAAATACCAAACATTTTAATTATTATATATTTTGTTGTAATTTAAATGATGCAAAATATTTCCCCTGCTCACAGAGAAAAAGAAGCATGCAAGAGGTATATGGCACAATATTTTGCTACAGCATCGACGCATTTGATTCATATTTCTAGAAAATTCCGCGTGCATTTATGCGTGTATTTTTTTGCGCACGGCATCATCGTAAATTGTTTTTATATTTGTTGCAACGAGTTGCATCGTAAGGACTTGAGCTGAAAATGTTTTTTTTGTCAAGATGGCGAAACTGCCCACCTCATGATTTAACAAAAATGCTAACTGCTGATGTCAGCAGTTGCAATGTTTGTTTTAACGTACTGTAACGTTAGCCCTGTATTGCTTTAACGTTGTTCCCTGTCTCGTCTGATCTAACGGTTGCATGCATTGTGCTGTATTTACATTTTGACCAATGTTCAAATAACATAAAATGTTGATGAACATATTGTTCCACCCCCATTGCAGTGACAGGAATTCAAAATATACTCAAACATAACTGATAACAGGTATATAAATGAAAATGCTACCACCTGCTAGTACAAAACTTTATTTGTGGGTACTATGTTATTTAGCCTTGCTTGCTATGGTAATAAAAAATATAGCTATTGAAAAGATATTGGTACATAGGAAGCCCTTAAGCTGTAGGTACTGTCTTGATGATGAGTCACATTATATTTGTAGTATGTGATGTTACAGTTTGATCAAACATGGATGATGATCAAGTATGTCCAAGATGCAAGACCAGCAAGTACAGAAATCCTTCCATGAAGCTTATGGTGAATGTTTGTGGACATCCTCTCTGTGAAACCTGTGTCAGTCTCCTCTTTGCAAAAGGTATGGTAGTGCCATTGTAGCTTTTTAAATGACAATTGGTGCTTAGATAAGTGATTGTTTGGTGATTGTTTTAGGGGTCTGTACTGGTGTTTGGTGATTGTTTTAGGGGTCTGTACTGGTCTGGTCTGGGGGGGGGGGGGTAGTTGGATTTAATGAGTCTTTGTGACCAGAAACTCCTTCCACAAGCTGGCTATCCAAAGTTGCTGCCAACCTCATGGTGATGGACCATCCTGGGCCATGTTCTTGTCTGTCCTCCATACACAATCAGTGTGTGATGCAAGGTGCATCTTTTTTTTGGAAATGAGTATTGAATGCTACATGAAATTATTTTAGTATGCAAATATTGTGAAATGAAAGACTGAGGATAAATTTATGCATATAATCATTTTCCATGTAAAAGAATGACTTAAGCCATAGAACCAACACCAACAAGTGATGTGTATGGACAAGACTAGCATCTCTAACCACAATGCTTACCATCACCAGAAAGGGGATGGGGTACTTTGGGGTTAGAGATGCTAGTCCTTCCCATTTGGATAACTTGGATAACTTGGATTCTGACATGGATTCAATAACTTGGATTGAGGGTAGTTTGGGAAAAAATTAATAACTAAACTTCTATGGAAATTCAAGTGAACATTAAATTAAGTGGTGGTCTTTCATTTGACAGTACTTTTGTATTAAAAATGTTTTTAGATAGCACTTAATGTTGGCTTCCATGACATTTGCACCTGAATTGCCTCAGGCCTCACACACACATTGTGTACTGAGGACAGACAAGAACACAGCCCTGATCCCATCCTGTTCCTGACAGACCAGACCAATTTGACCCTGTCCTGTCCCTGACAGACCAGACCAGTTTGACCCTGTCCTGTCCCTGACAGACCAGACCAGTTTGACCCTGTCCTGTCCCTGACAGACCTGACTAGTTTGACCCTGTCCTGTCCCGGACAGACCAGACCAGTTTGCCCCTGTCCTGTCCCTGACAGACCAGACCAGTTTGCCCCTGTCCTGTCCCTGACAGACCAGACCAGTTTGGCCCTGTCCTGTCCCTGACAGACCAGACCAGTTTGACCCTGTCCTGTCCCTGGCAGACCAGACCAGTTTGACCCTGTCCTGTCCCTGACAGACCAGACCAGTTTGACCCTGTCCTGTCCCTGACAGACCACTCCAGTCCGACTCCATCCCACCTCAGGCCAGCCAGCCCTGTCCCACCCCTCTGGCAGACTCTGGCACCTTGGTCCGCCCTGTCCCACCCCTCTGGCAGACTTTGGCACCTTGGTCTGCCCTGTCTCATCTCCAGGCAGATCATTCTGACCCCTCGTCCTGTCCCTGGGGAGACCATTCTGACCTCTTGTCCGTCTCCAGGCAGACCAGTCTGACCTGTCCCATCCCCAGACAGACCAGTCTGACCTCCAGCTCCTCCTCCCCGCAGGTTCCGGCGCCTGCCCCCAGTGCGACGTTCCTCTGCGCCGAAATGGCTTTCGAGTGCAGCTGTTCGAAGACGCCGCTGTCGAAAAAGACATCGACATCCGGCGGCGCATCCTCCGCGAGTTCAACAAGCAGGAGGAGGAGTTTGCCACGCTGCGCGAGTACAACGACTATCTCGAGGACGTGGAGACAATCATCTTCAACCTCGCCAATGGCGTCGACGTGCTGGCCACGAATAAGAAGATTGAGTCGTACAAGAGGGACAACCGCGAGTCGATCGTTCGTAACCGAGCCCGTGGGAGGACGGAGGAGGACGAACTAGACGAGATCCTTCAGCTGGAGAATGAGATTCACGAAGAGCGCACGAAGGAGGAGAAGGAGCGACTGGAGGCAGAGAAGCGGCAGAAGGTTCAGAAGAAGGAAGCTCTCATTGACGAGCTGATGAATTCCTACGGAGACGCCAAGAGCATCGTCGCCTCCCACACCAAGACGGTCGAGCCCGAGGCACCGCCGGCACCCAAGCCGCGCGTCAAGCCGACTCAGTTCTCGAGCGGAGTACGTATCGGCGGAGTGAGGATGTCGGCACCGCCGGTGGTGCCACAGGACGAGGGCGAGCCGTTCGTCTACACCGCGCAGGAGCTGCCCATGGACGGTCCCGCTGCGCCCGACGCCGAGCAGCTCTCACAGGCCGGCTACTTGTCGCACATCAAGCGGGCCGGCGACGCGGAGCAGGCGGGAGGCTACGCGGCGTCACTCGGCTGCCTGCGGGCGCTCCAGGAGGGTATGGCGGGGCTGCTGTTTTTCCCGGGGGCGGACGGCTGATGACGGCCGGCAGGACCGCCGTGCAGTGATCTCTGTGTGTGGGAGGGTGGCGATGACGGTCTGTTGGGGGAGGGAGGACCGCTGCCGTGTGGTGCGTCATGTCCTGTCCGTCTCCGAGTGGCATCTGTGGCGGCCCAGTGGGTAAATCGGCAGCACCGTCCGCTCGGCCTCCTCTAAATACGGTGATATTTAAAATATCAGATGAACGGGAGACGGTGCATGAGGTACTCCAGCGTTGTATTTAGGTGTGTATCTTGTTCCTAATAGCAATACAGAGTGATGTTGAAGTTCATGAGGAGCGTAGGATTGTTTTGTAATTATTTATAATAAACGCGATATAACCTTATGGTGGTCGATTTTGCCAGAAAATGTCTGACATAAAAACATGCCTCTAACTTGCCTCTAACTCAAATAGGAGCAGAGAACACCTCAAATAGGAGAGGAGCATCTGGAGGTAGGAACTTGAAAGGCGGAGTGCCTAAGGTTGAAAAATACTCGATGACGCCATGTAAACATGTCATATTTGCAAGACATTTGTCACGTAATGTGACGATACACGAAGTACCGACGGGCGCAGTTACGAGGATCTGCATCTATAATAAATTCCTGACAGACCACGTCGAGTGCCATCGGTACGATTTGAAATGCAACCTGACAGATACATTCCAAATGCAAAACACGAGTATGAAGTGAACACGGTGCCCGGTATATCCAAAATTTGTTATACTATCTGACGCAACCCACTCCCTTCAATAACTCAACACACAACAAAGAAAACATACCTTACAAAGAACGAAAAAGATGTCAAAACGCAAAACGGCCTTGACGTAAGAAGTACAACGTGACATAAAGTTGGCGTGTTTTATAGCTATTTCTTTAACGTTGAGGATACATTTGAATGATGAAATGAATGCAGCTTCTCTATCTTCTCACTTCTACCGCGAATATCTTTGAATCTGAAACGCCAACGACGCTAATGAGTAACATAATGTGCCGATGCGGAGCACTGTAACATGGAACGTAACGGCGAGGGTCGAATTCTCTTACGGAATACGCTTAGATAATGTATCACCACTAACACCAATAACAAAGTTCACAACTCTGCAGACTCACGAGCATCACTTATCAGCGTTGTCTTCACTCGAGGACTACAGGGCCTCGATTCATAGCACAGTAAACAGGTAAAACCCTGCCTTTTCTTCTAGTCTCATCCTACGGGCGGCATCGCCCGTTTCCGAGGGGGGGGGGGGCACTATTTACCCAATGTCGATGCCACTGTTTTCCTCTCAGTCTCCCGTTCCTGTTCCATGTTCCGGTGCCTTCAGTCCTCCTCCTCCCCGCCCCGTCCTCAGTCCGAGTCCTCGCCCGGGCCGTCCTCTTCCCCTCCCATGGACCTGAGAAACGCCGTGGCCACCCGCTCGGCGAAGTCGTGCCGCTGGCCGGGCGGGGCGCGGCTGGCCGCTGCTCGCAGCTCGGCCAGCTGGGAGAACAGCAGCTCAAAGTCCTCCGGGTCTCCGCCTTGGCCGGCCGGGTCGCCGCCGCCGCCTGCCGAGCCCATCAGACCGGCCAGCTCCGACACCAGGCTGTCTGTGGACGGACCCGGTCGGCGGTCACCAGTCAGCAGGCAGAAGGTACTGGTAAGCAGTCAGCGGTCTGAGGTCAGCAGTCAGTGGTCAGAGGTCAGCAGTCAGCAGTCAGCAGTCAGCAGTCAGCAGTCAGAGGCCAGCAGTCAGCAGTCAGCAGTCAGAGGTCAGCAGTCAGCAGTCAGCAGTCAGCAGTCAGCAGTCAGCAGTCAGCAGTCAGAGGTCAGCAGTCAGCGGTCAGAGGTCAGCAGCCGACCACCAGCAGTCGGCACAAACATGAGACAAACCAAGTCATCGGCCACCAGCCGGCAGTCAACAGCCAGCCGTCAGCAGACACAGCTGATGGCCGCAGGCAAAGGATGACAGGTAACGAAATATAGCCGGAGGTCAGCACCCAACAGCTGCCAGTCAGCAGCCAACCGTCAGTTTTTATGAGTAGCAGCTGCAGCAAATAGCCAGCAGTCTTTAGCTGCCGCCCCGTGCGGGGCAGCACCACGTACCGACACTGGCGGCCGTCTGGGCGTCCTCAGCAGCCGTCTGTGACGCCGGCGTCGCCCCGGTGTCCCCGCCGCCCCCGCCCCCGCCCCCGCCGCCGCCGCCGCCGGCGTTGTCGGGTGCCCGCTCGGCGGTGAGTTCGTCCACCAGTTTGTTAGAGACTGTCGGCTGGTGGTCTGCGGGAGGAGTTGGGCGAGGCGTGAGAGGATCCAAACAAAATGGCAATCAACAGTGAATGTCTGAACTCTGAATGGTGCTCGGATGAGAATGAGAAAGGAACCAGAAATCTGAAATAGCGAAACCGGAGGAAACCCGTGGCGAAAAGCCGTCGAGTGATATTTCCCTTTACTCCTTCCGTTCACTTTATGAAATAGCTAATAACATAATCAACAATAAATCGCTCACCAACAAACTTGCTGTGGATACAATACAATAATACACGCTAAGGCAAACAAACCGTGGCGATAAGCATATGGCAGGCAACGCTACAAGACCACTGCTATCCCGCAAACACACCGAGACACGGCCTCCAGCTCTAAGAGCGACACACCACTGTACCACCTCCCATGCCGCTCACCCTTCATCTCCAGATTGGACCAGGTGTGCGCGTGCAGGGCCTGCGCTATCCGCTGCACGCCGGTGGTCTCCGGGAAGTCGTCGTCAGGATCAGGCTCGTCAGCCGGCGTCAGCTCCACCAGCTCGAAGCCGTGGCTGACACACCACTCCTGCGCTGCCGGACGGACGCGGGGTCGGGATGAGACGAACGACGCTCATCGGAGAGTGGCCAAATGGCGGTGTAGCGCTTGGCTTAGCTGACTTTACGGCGTGGAAAGGTTGGTGGAGGATACATGGGGCTAAAATGACTCTAAGCCAATTCTGATGTATTTAAGCAAAAATTTTGATGTAATAGGCCACGCGTCGTTTTCAACGTTCATGGAGTACGTCCAGTCGCTCTTGATTAGTTCAAAACTGACGTGAAAAACGCAGAAATGAGTCACTAAGCAAAGGTATTTTAGCATAAAATATAACATTCCAGCGCACCAATAACTTCATAGGTCTTTCTTCTGTCAGCATCGATGCAAACTAGCCTCCGGCAAGATAACTTCAAAACTGAGACGGGCTTCAGCCCGATTCATGGGGTGCTCCAGTCAGTTCAGAAGCTCGATACGTAGTCGAGATGCATGAACCGGTATGCGGCCTAAGCTCATAACTGTCTCGAACATGCGACATTGCTTTTGCTGCTGATGTGGTAATTGTACACAGGAAGTATGACCATCTTTCCGATGCCCTGTTAGCCATGCGATATGGAATAAAAACAACTTCTACGGGCGTGTTCTCACTGCTCTCACCTCGTAGCCGTGAGACGGGCGTGTTCTCACTGCAGGTTTCACACACCAGCAGGCACACGTCCGGCTCAAACTCCTTGGTGAACGCCAGGATGGAGTCAACTTCATCCAGCCCATTGGCCTGTGACGGGACGGGACGGTATGTCACGGAATATAATGGAATTTTATCACCAGGCAAATATGTATGATATATTGAGACGGATTATATCAGCATATTTGGGTGAACGAGTTTTGTCTAGTAGATTTCGTTCAGTAGCATTTTATGAAGAAATGAAACAACGCAAACTTTATGATTTCATTTATTCACTGTTTCGTTTTTTCTTGAAGAATAACACACACTTTATGCCCTTTTTCTTTCTTCATTTATTTTATAACATGACGTCATAAAACAGTGCTATACAATTGACCTGTTGCACGTTGATTTTGCATTTTGTATATATGTCAAATGAGACCAAATCTGTCAAATGAAATATATTTTTACTGGACTATTCGTTTTGCAATTAAATAACTAAAATATTGTGTTTTTCCTCCTAAAGTTCCGAAAAAACAACCACCCTGAAACGGTCTACGATTGGTCGAGACAACCTCAGTGATGAAATCGTATCGTAGCAGTATGGTAATAAAGACGTCGGTAAATAGCTGCTTCCACGAGGAGTCGCACTTCTCCATTTTAATGAGCACTCAGCCTTCACAACGCCTAATCACCACTAAGCACAAGACCTGTAAAACATACATCTGAAGGAGCGTGGAGTGTTAGCTCTTATTTAGCTGGGTGGCGTCGTTTACACGGGAGATTAAAAAAACGACGTAATGTGGAGAAGGTAATTTAATCCAGGTGGAGCTATGGATCCGGTCAGCTAAACCCATGCAGACTAGTTTATTTCGAAACATTTTGATCCATATCGGAATGCTTTTCTTACTGTATCTGTAGTGAAGGATATGTACAGAATGTTTTATTTGCATTCCAACTTTCATTTCTATCGCGGCCAGTTTGTGATTAGGTATGTGGTGTCTTCGTCGTCAGCAAGTTCGGACGGGCTGATTATTCCACACTGCACTAGCTGAGACACTGATGGATGAAGGTGAGTTGAGCCGTGTATTGTTAAAGACACTTCCTTTTAATCCAATATTTTCCAAACTTTAGTGAAATATATTATGTATAAAAGGCATACCTCCCAATTGCAAATCTTTGGACTTTCGAGCAACATCCGCCGTCGGACCATTCAAACGTCACAACTTTCCATTCAATTACCTGATTTGTTCATGAATCCCATTTTCAAATAAAAAATACGTAATAATTCCGATACCAATTCAAGGCAGACATGTACCAAAGATTATCAAACAATATGAACTTTTCGATGGTGCTTACACCCCACAACGTGCAACGGGTCAGTTATTCCAGACGAAACGCGTTCACCCATGTGTGTAGTTTAATTTGTCTCAATATAGGCTACATATAATGGAATATGACCGTGTACAACGGCAAAGCACGTAATATAATGCAATAAAACGGCATGGAACGGAATAACGGCATATGACGGATAATACGGCGAAATTAAACAGTATGACGGCATATAACAGTAGACAACTGTATAGAACGGGCGAAAGGCAGTAGTATATAACGAATATAACGATATAAAAACGGTGTATAACAGCAAATAACAATATGCAGCAGAAGGTAACGAGGTGCAATACACCTCGGCAATTGAGGATAGTCAATCGTCAAAACTGTTCCAACGCAAGAGGAAAACTCGGCGTCCCCCACCGCGGTTGATGCAGAACAATTTGGAGAACTGTGAAACTATTGGCCGACATCGGGCTTGAGTTCGTCATGTAGCAGAACTTCCTGATGTGCGGGTAGAATTGTAAATATGTTAAACAATGCGGCGTTCATTGAAGAAGGATTTGTCATTGTGCTTTACACATGGGAATCGATGTGATAAATCCAATCTCTCATCAGACAAACATTTTTTAAGATGCCGAAGTTATGCACAATATCGAATTTAGTATGATCAATTTACGGGATCGCGAACAGCTTGCAGATCGACAGCCTGTGTATCGAAATGTTTCGTGCAATGACGAAGTGCCGAATTCGCCGTTGAATAATTACCGAATTTCACCCAAAAGCAAACAAAAAAAGGTTGAGAATTCTGCAGCATATAACAGTGAGTAACAGCGAGCCAGCGGCACCATGTGACCCCATGTGTCAGGAGAGACCTCACATCAACACACACACACACACCACGGCACTCCCGCCAACGTCTCCGACCCACCTCGTCCGAGTTGAAGCAGATGACGACAGCCTCGCAGCGGTCGGCCAGCGGCCTGTCCGGCAGGCCCTTCCGCTGCACGTGGCACAGGCGGACGTCGGCCGTGTAGTACTTGTTGTTGACCCGCCACGGGAAGCAGACTGCCATGTCGGAGACCGCCTGCCGCTGGGCCTCCGGACCGGCCAGGTCTGGAGAGGATGGGGAGGGGGCGGGGCACCAGGATTACACACAGTACACCTGCACTGAACCTGGGTGGGCCGCTGTCAAACTGTGAATGGCCTAAGTTTGTGTACGGTAGTCAGTAGCGTTTGTAGCGACATTAGCGCCGTGGTGGCGACCGGACGTATCCTGCCCTTGACCCGGTGACCTTGACCGGTCAGCGCCCGCGGCGGGCGGCGCACTCGCGTGACATTCGTTGTAGACGGCGGATATGGCACTTGTGAAGATGACTGACCTAACTGATAACTGAAAGCTGGACACAAGACATTGATGCCAATAGACAATGCTGACTGATGCATTGTTGAAGATGATAAAAAACAAAGTGGGTGTTGGTGCCGGGTCATGACAACTTGGGACTGCAGCTGTAGTGGAAGATTGAATTAATTTTTATATTATGCATGTAATGGTATATGAACCAACACATTCAGGCTGATTAAGTACTCAGTGAAAACTGAAAAGCACTAGGTGTTGATTAAAACAAGGCTGTCATTTCAGATTTTCAAGAAGAAAGGATATGGTGATCTGGACTTACATTGTATGATGGTGCCAACTACAGTGGCCTCAGGACCATATATGAACACACATGGTTCAGAGTCGGAAGGCATTTCAATTGGATTATTCACCAGTTTCTTGAAGAAGTCAACTCCACCTGAACTATCACAGTTGTTTCATTCACCAGAGCCCTGAAATAAAATATTGCTTAAAATAAAATGAGATGCCAGTTGCATTTTGCCCACAAACATCACAAGTTTAATGGAGTTAAGGTAATATCAAGCACCCATCAACCCATGGGTCACGTCACAGATAATCATACCCATCTATCAAGAAAATCAAGCTGAATTGTGATTTAATATCAGAAGCCCCAGAACAAGCAAAGCACAAACTAATTTTAAAATTATTTTGATGACATTTTCCAGATAAGAAATAATACTTAAAACATAATTATAGGTTTAGTCATAAATTCTTTAGCACTGTGAGCCTTTTTTCAAACAAGACTCAGATGAGAATAATCAATCAACTGTGAATATCTTCCTAAAGAAACATATGATGTCACAATGCATTAATGTTAATGTAGCTATGCATTTAATGAAAAAAACAGTAAAAATCAATGTAACAAATTTTGTGTCGCTGATGGTAAGACTCAAACATGCAGCCACATTACCAAACAGGATATATTAGGAAATGATTTATGACTCATATCCAACTCTCAAAAGAATTGCCTGATTATGATCCACGCTATTTTGGCATGAGGGCCACCCCCCTAAAGATTGCATCTTTTGTGGTGATGTGTTCTGCTAAGCAGTTTTTTATTTAGCTAAAATTTGGCCACCATAAATATTGCATAAATTACCAAATTAAATTGTGAATCAAATTAAAGCAGTTTATTGTTTATAAATTAAATCGCAAAATAAAAAAGGTCCTAGTGAGAGGTTCTGCTATGCTGTATCTTTACATTTCTTTTGCGCCACCAAGCAGAATATTCAAATTCGCTGCGGAGGATGG
This sequence comes from Balanus nubilus, assembly GCA_031763405.1. Classification (NCBI taxonomy): domain Eukaryota; kingdom Metazoa; phylum Arthropoda; class Thecostraca; order Balanomorpha; family Balanidae; genus Balanus; species Balanus nubilus. The sequence continues at coordinate 565 of JARFNZ010075959.1, read as the reverse complement.
ACTAAAGACAGGCAGAATCCGACGACACAGTAAAGGGCATTGCATACTTAACTCAGCCATAGCATGTGTGAATCGTGTTGATTCACGTTTTTCAAAAGATAAAGAGAGGACTGTGTTTGACTAAAAAATAATTGAGAATAGAACTTCGAACAGAAAACAGGATGATAACAATCTTTTGTTGGTACACTTCAAAATCCTAATTAAATTTATCCTTCAAATGTCATGTAGTGACTGTGCGATTCCAGTCACTCCAGAGTCTGTCAGGTTAGGAAAAGTACCTATGGTTTTACTAAAACTAGTGCAAAAAATTGATCTTTGAATGAAGATTGTCTTTGAAAGTCCGCCCCATAGCCCAGTTGGTAGAGCGCCAGATTCCCGGTAGTGAGAGCCTGGGTTCGAGACGCTTCGGCGCTCGATATTTACTCCTGACAGGGATGGCCTGCGGTCGGTGGCAGCGGGCGCACAGTCAGTTGAAGTCAGTGAGTGGGGCGGACCATGTCCGGCTTTGAGGGCACGTTAAACTTTCAAACTAAATTCTTCTGACTACCTGGAATTTCCTGATCGG
>JARFNZ010075848.1:0-13326 GCA_031763405.1 Balanus nubilus | reverse complement strand
TTGCGCGACTTCGAGGTAGAGGAGTTCCTCTGGGAGGTCGCTCTGCCGAAATAAAGCCGGCCTGTTTGTATGTGTGCATGTGTGTGCGTGTGTGTATTTGTGTATTCAAACATTGTCGCTTCTGGAGCCGAAACAGCTGGATCGATTTAGTCGCCATTGGTACTGTTCGATGCGTCATTGCGTGGGCAAGATTGCAGTGCGTGTCGCGGGTCGCTCGGTGGCACTTGGCGTGTTGCCAAGGAAGTTCGGCACTTGACGGGCTCCAGAGTTCAAACGGTCGGTGTCGCAGACTCGATATTCACAGATAACGTGTGTAGTGCAGTGTCACACTCCGAATGGCTGCCAGTTCCGAGGAAGGCAAAATCAGTGCATGGCCCTGGACTTGAGCTCGTGCATGGCCCGTGCGTAGGTGGCCACAAAGTTGCCTTTATTTTGCAGAATAGGTGGTGCTCGTCATGGTGGCGGCTTTAGCGGGTCGTTTGACCTCGGTGACAAATGGTGTTGCTCGGTCTTCTCCGAGTTCGACTCCAGACAATATGAGTGAGCAATGTCGGCCGATGGCTATTCAATTGGAAAATGACCTAGATTCACGTTTATAAGAAATATCAATATGTGATAATTTTACATACAGTTGGATTTATGTGAAGCATACATTTGCAACTTCGACCTGTACGGATGACAGGAGCGATCTATTTCTGCTGACCTCCCATATTTCATCAAATTCCTGTATCTGAGAAACAATTCATCCATTGCTTGAGCCATTCATCACGGTGCAGTTATTACAGAAATTCGGCGCCGCGTGCGGCCGCCCGCGCCTCCCGTATCCGACAACCTTTTCAGCACTTGGCTCCGTAAATGGCCGCGCCGCCGGCCAGGAAACTGGCTCATGATTCAGGCCCGGGTCGCGCGATAGCGGCGTTCGCCAACGATAAATGTCCACACTGTCATGCAGCAACACCCATCAGTTATGACTTATACGAATGGCAGCGGGGGCCGACTTCCACCGGCGGCCCCGGAGCCGCCTGGCCGGCGGCGGCGTCAACACGGCGCCCTGCTTGACCGCAACGGGGGCGGTAAACGGCGTCGGACGTGGCGCGCAGGGCCGTATCGGTGCAGCCGATTGGCTATCACAGGTAATCGGGGCCTTTGTTGATGTTCTGTCTGCGGGGAGTGTGGGGCCGAGTCGAGGAGGAGCTGGAGTGGGCACGCATGGGTCGAGGACAGGCTCGAGGGCCACCGGGGGGCTGGCTGCCATGGAGACGCGGAGATGCTGTGCATGGTTGATTTTGTGCGATTGGTTCGGCGGGTTCGGTACTGCCTTGTAGATGTGGTTTGAGCGGCGACGCAGTTAGATGGCGTCGTCGTGTACTCAGCTCAGTACCCACAGAGCCGCCGTTTATGTTAGTACATCGGTCACTGAGTCACATTTTTCGCGCGCGTGTTTTGGTATTTCTCGACGCTCGGTAGCTTGGTCCAGTTCAAACCGTGCCACTCCTATTGCACACCAGTTCAAAGTTAATGCACCCAATTGCGCTGGAGCAATCTGGTCGCAAGGCTTGCATAAAGAATCGCGCAAGTTCGTTCGCAACGGCATTGTTCCTGGAAGCTCGAAAAGCTAACTAAACACTTGATTTTCTCCAGCATTCTCCCCCGTAACAAAGTTTGTCGACTTTTCAACCTCCACGCAATATCCTAAACGCAATACCTGTCGCCGTGCTCCAAACTGCGGAACTGCCGTTCAGATGGAAAACTTCATTTGACAGAATATTTTCTGCAGCTGTCTGAGAAATGCATAGCAATGAGTGGCCTCTCTTGTGAACGGCGTCCGACTTCAAAATACGAGCCAGCCTGTCGATGACAGCGCCATTTTCCAACTGATGAGGCCGTATCTCTCACTGCAAGCGGATATGGGCGGCTGCTTATTTCTTGACCGAGCTCGGCACTGGAGGTGAATTCGGGATCAGCTCGCCGTGAATTGCACCGTTTGGCTCCTGCTGGAGGATCGCTGGACACAAGTGGTCGGAATACTGTACTTTATGCCCATGTTGAGCTGCTCTATGCCGGAATGAGATTTGTCCGCATAGCCCGCAGTGGGTGACTACATTTCCCAACAAGTGACTGGGAGGCGGTAGCGTCCTCGTGATGACCCTCGGTCCGACGTAGGTATCACATTTGCGCCCCTTGCATCAGACGGAGGGCTCCCGCGCCTCCTCAAGGCTGCGGCAATGCGCGGCAGCTCACCCCGCACCTGAATTAGCCAGGCGGGCACAGCAGCCCGAAAAGCGGGCGGCATCGGGATTTAAACCCGTGCCCTCCCACTCCCCAGACCACTGCCTAATCAACTAGTCTAATCAGGCCGAAACATTTTCGGTACCCTACTACTGGGAAATTGTATACCTACACTTAAATTTTTTAAACCGTGCCCACGATGACCTGTGACCTCTGACCTTTTTCTCAAGGTCATGTGAAGCGCAAATGGCGTTCCGTGACACATTGATGCTTATAACTCGCGTGCTTCCTGATATTTTGATGTTTAGGAGTATACAAACAGGTGTAACCATGTGACCTCCATGGTTTCCAATGAGGTCACGCCCCCAAAGGTCAACCGAGGTCACTGACCTCCAATGACCTCGTATGACCTTTTTTATTTCAAGAACTTTCTAGTGTATTGCTGTACGATTCTTTCCAATTTCACATTAATTTTACACAAATACAGGTTCAAATGAGTTCATGCTCCACTACAGGTCAAGCGAGGTCACTGGCCTGACACAACATAAGTTGACCTTTGACCTTTGACTAGTAATTAGGGTCAACTGAGACCTGAAATGTATTGAATGCATTCTACTAGCCAAAAGGGACGTCTTGGTTTTTATAGTTTGATTAGAAGTCATTGTATGGGCAAAAGCGGGTTTCTGTAATTTCGAGTAATTGAACTGACCTCAGAGGTCACCAAATGACCCAGGACCTAAAAATCGAGTATCATCGGCTCCTTCTCACCACAATCAACACGATCGTTTTTAACTCAAAGCTCTAGAACAATTAGAGACGAATCGGCAGGGGGTGCGTCGACCCCAACACATACACATGGAGACGCAGCAGTTTTGTCCTACACAGGGAGGGTTAACCTTAACCAGTGCAGGGTCCCGGTACGGGGGGACGAACCCCTGTTGATTGAGTCGTGCATATAATTGAGCTAGAGCCTTGATGCAAAAACGAACGTGTTTCCTGTGTCGAGAAGAAGCCGCAGATACCTATTTTGAGGTCTTGGGTCATTCAGTGACCTCTGATGTCCGATCGATGGCCCGGATATCATCAAAATGCGTGGGTACCGATAGAATGACTTCTAATCAAGCTAGAGCCGCGATTCCTTTGTCGTCAGTAGAATGCACTTCGATTCATTCCAGGTTGGTATCGGTTGACTTTTGTTCCCTGTCAAAAGTCAAAAGGTCATCTGAGGTCAGTGACCTCGGTTTACCTGTAACAGTTGATGCACTTGAGCAGTTGATCAACCCATATGAGTGTAAAATGAATTTGAAATTCAAGATCAGCGCATCAAGCTACTCTGGAAGGGACAGAAGATCAAACAAGGTTATATGAGGTCATCAGATGTCAGTGACCTCGGCTGAACTTGGCTCAAAAAGGTCACGGTTTCAATGGAAACCATATATGCCACCTGGCAATACCTGTTCATATACTTATCACCAACAAAAACGTGGAAGTTCGCACGTTGCAGGCATCGCTATGCTACGGGACGTAGCCACTCGACTCGACATGCCACTCGACATGACCTTGAGAAATAGGTCAACTTTCTGAGTAGTAGGCGTTAAGGCTTCAAAATTTGTGAGGTACGCGCCGAATTGGTCTACAATAGTGTACTGAAAGTTGTGTAGCTATCGGACGGATGATCGGACGATCATTACGCGAGTTATTTTCGATAAAAAAACGAGGGGTTGCATCAACCCCCCCCCCCCTTGCACTGTCGAGGGATAAACGCTGTTCTGTATAGGTATACTTCCCACGAAGACTTGTCTCAGCATGCACGTACAAACATTGTGTCCTCAACTAATAACACGCTCAATAGTGGTCACAAAGTACACTTTGCACCGCGTGCATTCCACAGATTCCATGCCGAGCGGTCTCACCGTAGACGTTGAGTCGGGCGGCGTGCCGGACGGTACCGGCCACGTTCGAGGCGGCACACTCGTACAGACCTCCCTCGGCCGGCGTGACGTCACTCATGTTCAGGTGGCTGATGACGTCGCCGCGGTGCGCGATCTGACCCGGCACGTACCTGTCGGCGCGGGGTGATGTCATTCACGGGTCACGGGTCACGGGTCACGGGTCACGGGTCACGGGGCACCGGGCCGGCGGCGGCAAAGGTCGGGATCGTCGGTAAAGACGGGTCGGCACACAGGTGGACCGGCCGGTCGTTAGTTGGCTCGGCTCGGGTGTCGGCCGCTTCTGAGAAGCGGTCCGATCGAACGCCGCCTGATGCCGCGCTGAGCTGCGGGATCAGACCAGGAGTGCTCGCAGGAGGGCGTTCAGGATTAAGAGCAAGTCACCTGTACGCAAACTTCGGTGAAAAAAACTGCACTTGGGTATAAAAAAAGACGCGAAGTATGGCTGTAATACTATGTGTGTCCAGGCGGAGACAAAGCGAGCGAGGCATCTGTTTCTCTTCGGCTGATCGAGTATGCCTTCCATTATGCAAAGTTGCTTTTGAGCGCCGGCTCCATCAGAAAAAGGCGGCGATCCGTCAAGTCTAATCTTGACGTGTCGTGTTATCATAGGGCTGTGGAGAGAAATGGCCCTAGCTGCCACTGGCTATAGGGGGAATACTGAATACCTCTGGGGCAAACAGGCGCGGATGCATCGGCACTCAGCCAGACAGACAGATGGGCAGGCGGAGCCGCTATAATGCGATATAGGTGAGACACAAATGTAGGATATAGCTGTGTCGTACGATCTCCCTATGCACATTTGAGCGAATGAATCAGTGCATAATTTAAAATGACAAGCTCGAATTAATAAGAGTTATGATGCACATTGCTTACCTATAATATCGAACACGTATTGAGTACATATGTGTTTTATGTTTACTTGACGGTAACTTTTTCTTAATGGAGAAATTGGGATGTTGATAAAATGTGTGCAGCATGTTCGACAGTGATTTCCAACTAAGTAAGCGCGGCTCAAATAAGTAACTCACTTAAGGCGCTATGATACCTTCGGACGGGATAATGATGCTTGACCACTGACCAGAAGGTAAAGTAAGAAATTATTGCTGATGCTTTTGACAACGGCACACAAACTATGAACACTGCCTATCGTAGTTTTAGTTTCACCGTCATCACACTGGTCGCAGAAGCTATAACACATAATGTATACCAATTCCGAGCTTTGTATTACAGTTATCGCGCACACTGGGATTGAGAACCACTACTTAAGCCGAAGCATGACACATGTGTACTGATATTTCTGTTCCTAGATGGCACTAGTAGTGACGCCTGAAGTTATGCTGTACCGCATGTCTTGAAGCCGAGTGCTGCGAATCGTGCAGCCAGCAAGGGCTGCACAATGGCACAATGTGACTCCAATGGCAGTGACATATCGTGCCCATGCGGTCACTGAAATAGGGCTACCTATCTCTTGACACCGAAAACCACTGGATACTAATGTTACTGCATACTAAGGTTACTGCATACTAAGGTTACTGCATACTAAGGTTATTGCATACTAATCGATGTATTATTAATTAAATTATCGAATTCAAAGCGTCTCATATCAACAAGATGGAAACGAACACGGCTAGCAAACTTGTCCGCATGGATATGGATCTTCCATTCAATATTTTTCGCCTGGTCCATGGACCGGAAGGCTTAAGTTGATCCAACGGTGCCTTATCCCGCGCCCCGCTGGGGTCTCCAGCCGAACGCGCCAGCTGGGGGGGTAAAATTTTACTCCCCCTCGTATCTCTCGAACCAAGCATCGCAGCGGGACGCGCGAGGCAGCAAACGTAAGCTCTCGACAAAAACCCTAAGCAGCACTTACAATTTTATTAACAAGGTCAAAGGTCAGGTCAAAGATAAAAATAACCTGTTTTCGATTCATTGGCTGCAGAGACCAGACTATCTATAGTAGCGAGCCCAAACTCAGCTAAAATGCTTCCTAGTATTAGAAGAAGGCACTGCTAGAATATGATTACCATATTAAGAACAGGTTAAGGTTAAGACCAGGTCACAAAAGGTCACTATGAGCATAAGTTACATAAAAGCCGTATGATACATGTTTTATGGGTTGTTTCAGACGTATAAATCGATGATAACGGTCATTTTACTATTTGACCTCAGCTTAAGTGAAGTTAACTGGTCAGGCCAAGGTCAGTTCAAAAAAGGCCAAATTTTGAAATTCATAATTTGTAATAAAAAGCACGTGAAAATGAACCAATTTTGTCCAAGGAATCCGATGGTGTCCTTTGTTTTTCCGTAAGGGTATGGAAAAGCCAAAAAACGCAATTGAAACAATAACGTCATCAGATTGTACACATATTGGAGCCATTTGGGGATCAAAAATAAAGACAGTGAGCCGAAATTTGGCATAGCAATTTCTCAGATGTAGTTATATAACATATATACTCCGTTTATTTAAACAAATTCAAAATTTTGTATTTTGTGTCCATTTTCTCTACAAGTTATGATATTTATAACTTTGGGGATCAAAAACCAAAGATTTTAAAAATCAGAGAAAGCCATTTTAAAGGAAATGTCATTTCCTTTCTTTTGACGGCTTATATTTGCAATTTGCTTCAAAACTCGATGTTTTATGGGCGATTAAACATTTGTCGATTTTGGACCGAGAATGGGCTGACATGACGTCACTCAAACGTAATTCTCTCACAAATGTATCGGCGTTTTTTTCGAAACTTTCTAGGAAGACGTCAAATTGATGCCAGATAAGGTACCAAAAGTTTCACGTAAATATCTATCATCGTTTTGAAGCTTTTGCGAAAATACGGCAAGGGGGATTAAATTTACCCCCCAGCGGGGCGCGGGTTAAAGCCAATGCTTCAAGTAACCTACGCTATCAGTCATATTTAGTTTTGTCCCATAGGATACGAGCCGGTCTCGTCTGAAAATGATCGATTTACCATGGGAACGCCGAAAGGTTTTTAACGCCAAAACACCCGATTACTGCCAACTGTTACTGGAGGGGGCTGGATCGTTGTCTGCTATCAATACTCCTAGTAGCGGAAACCATCTGGAAGAAACCGATAATTTTGGTCTCCCAGTTCATTGCTGGAAGAATTTGAATATTCCAACAATCATATTTCTGAAGAAATGCAGACGCGTTCTAATAAAGACAAATATGTTCTTCAATTATGTGTCGTAAACCCGCCATTGACTGGGGTATCAGCCTAAAACCATTTACTGGGCAAAAAGTGCCCCCCCCCCCCCCAGATTATCTCAGGAACCAATGATTGCAGCGAGACGCGCGAGGCGGCATTAGAAATATCTATACGAGGCGCACCTAAAGCATACTCTATTTTTTAATGAGATCACGTATCGGGTCAAGGTCGGGTCAAAGGTCAAAATCGTGTGTTCCCGCGTTACGGGCCGCTGAAACCACAAAATGTGCAGCTTTGGGCCAAACTGCGCCAAAGTACTCTCAAACGTTAAGTGAATGTACTATATGAGTGTAGTACCCATACGAATTACAGTTCAAGGTCAAGGTCAGGTCACAAAAAGTCAATATACCCAAAAGTTATAAATGGTTATGTAACAAGTGATTTATGGGTCGTTTTCGACGTAGAATTCGATGGTGATATTTGTTTTGTCACCTGGAGTCAATTAAGTGAATATTACAACAAGGTCAGATCAAAGTCAGCACATAAGGTCAAAATTTAAAATTACTATTTGTTAACGGGTCATTGTTAATAAATGACACATATTTCTGAAATAAATTTTGCTCAGGAATCCCATGGTGACATTTATGTTTTCGTGAGTGGTCTATAAATGAAGAAATGGAAGTATAAAAAATGATGTCATCAGTTCTCTCCCATATAATCATAACCCTGTCAAAAATTAAGATACTGCTATGAAATTTGGTTTGGAGATACTCCATACCCAGTTCCCATACATATATTACGTTTTTTTATTATCCTAAAAAATAGATTTTATTGCATCAGAAATTATTAAATTTTTGGTTAAAATTAAAGATTTCTACAAATCCCAGATAGTTAATTTATGGAACTTGTCATTTTACGTCTTTTGGTTTTTCATTTGCGTTTCACTTCAAAACTGAATTTGGGCGAATTTTGAAATAGTTGACACTTCTCGGCCCATATTGGGATGTAGTGACATCACGAAAATGAATATATTTCAAAAGTTTTCCGACAGAACGGCTTCATTTTTCTCACAATATGTCAAATTGATGTGCAAGTAGGTATGTCAAGTTTGCGTTGTTAGCGCTATCCGTTTTTGGGTTCATTTACATATTCGACAGGGGGGCCCCCCCCCCCCCCCCCCCCCCCAGTCAATGGCGGGTTAAATATAGATATTAGTATGTTAGACACACTACTTTTAAAGCAATACTAGATAAAGTGAAATGTTTGAGGCGTCTGCTAGAATCTGCACAAATACTTAACTACAAGGCATTCCGGCTGCAATGAAAGCTACAATAAATTGAAGGCATCTTCAGACTAGAAATAACATTACCCGTCAGACATTATCAAGCCAAACACAATAAATAATGCCTACAGCAGGGCCTTCCGTCCTAACCGACTGAGGTAAATCAGTTCCCAAAAGAGCACGTCCTTATCAGGGCCATATAGTAGCATAAAGTCACCAGACGCCCAGCGAGGGACAATCGGCGAGGGAAGGGGCTAATTCTACCCTGAAACAGTTAAAGATCCTGTCAATATCGCTTTTGGACGGCACACAGAACTACCGAAAATGTTCACGTTGGCAAGTGCAGGACCAAGTCCTCATACGTAGTTGTAGCCGAGTCGTGTTATGGGTCGGTCGGTTGAGATCAGGGAACTCCGGCAGGAGAAGTGTGGTACGCCACTTGGTTCAAAACAAGGCCAATGTCGGTATCTAACCGAAACCCAAACTGCTTGGTAAGTTGTTTTAAAACGGTAGAACAGCATAAACGACACCACATGAAAATTGACATCGTCTTTGACTTTTCCTTCCGTGTAGGAAAACGCTCTGCTAACATCACCGACACCGTAGCTCCCTTCCGAGCTCTGGGGAGCCATAATTGCATTAATTATGTGTGACCCTTCGCCAGTGTGATTGAGTATCCTTCACATCGGTGCTCCTAACTCCCAGCTGGGCCCTTGTAAGGTTGGCAAAGTCGACATCGGTCACAGACAGGAGCCGATGCAAGGTCATGACCTCACAGCGATCGGGACCGAGGATTCCGGGCAAGTCTCGACGCGTTAAAGTTTAATCATCAGGATGTTAAGACTGTTTCTACCTGACGTTTTCTGTTGTACAGCGTATGTTTTTAGGTTGTTATGCTGCATGAAGTATCAGAGTCCTTGCTAGTTACAATCTAAATAGAAAATGATGACATAAAAATATATAAGACCTAACACGGCGAGTAAAATAAATACTTGATACAAAAGATACATCATAAAAATAATATGATGTGCTTGTATTTCTCTCTTCTTAAAAAAGACTGCAAATACACAAACAACATTAAAGATGAACTCTGTAAGGGGGAAACGATGGGTCGTCGCGACTCATCGAACATTGCCACTCACGCGTTTGATTGAAGGAAAACGATTTCACGGGAGCACACTCAAGCCGTCTTATGTGGCCACCAAATACTCTAAACTAAGACAAATCATCTAGTGTTTTCAAGCCTCAAGCACATCAATCGAATGCCAGTGTGTTATTTTGTTGCTGACAGGTTCTGTTGATTGTATAGGGTTTAAAAGTAGTAGGTATGTCTACTGACATCGGCCATGTGGAGTTAATGGCACGGGTTGTAGAGCAGATCGTCCTGAATTAAGCCATACCTACATTTATCCAGTATAACCCAAGTTACTAAGGAATTCCAATTATCCCAGCATAAGCGTAGAACACCAAAGGTAGCGGATTTACCCCAACCTGCAACCACTTTAAGAATTCGATACAAACTTGTCAGCGTATCGATGGCGTCAGCCAATCGCATTTCGACAAAACAGCTCGTCAGCGCTGAGCAGCAAACAGAGCCCCCGCGGCAGTTCTGCTTCGGCTGTTTACATTTTCGTTCTTTTGTCTTCACAAGCATTTCGCTGTGCCGGTTTCTATCCAGAGATGGTGCTGGACTGAAAATACATTTGATGAAGCTAAAGTCATTTACAAGCCATTCCCACCGTAATTCCAAGGCCACAAAAACAACAGCTTACATAGGTAATGACAACAAACAAATGTTTTTATTCCTGATTGTCTCACGTGCTCTGTGTTACATTACTTCCTGTTTGGTTGGTTTGCCTTTACCATAATGAAAATTGCTTTCATCGATTTTTAAAGGAAACGTCCCACCTTCCAGGAGAAATTGTAATTAAAAATTTGATGGTTGAATCAGGGTAATTACATCTGAAAATCCATAAAATGTTATTTTTCCTAAATTTTGGATTTCTTTGCCAACAAAGCATGATTAAGAAATTATCGAAATTGATCTGCATAGACTCGCCAATCCTAAAACTAAATATTGTTTATTCTGCTGAAACCGAAAGTGGCGCAGATGATACAAAATATAAATGCATTCCTTATGGGGGAAACCAACCCAAAATGGTTTGTATGCTAGAGCGTCACACTACAGCAATACAATATATCACCAGAAAATCTTCACATGAAGAATTATCTGTAAGACCTGTAAGATCTGTCGGACCGAGATTCCCGATTTAAAAAATGGACATATTTGCCATAAGAGTATTTACAACCATAATGAGGATACTAAAGGTGGTATTTCGACCCTGGCTTTAAATCTGCTATCTCAGTTCAATTCCCATTATGAAGGTGGGACGATTCCTTTAAGTACGGAAATAATCCGAAACGATGTAAGCGGAATTCAATTATCGAAGGCCTATACATTAATTTTATCATATTCAAAGGTGATAACAATTGCCACTTATAGAAGGAAACATGTTTCGGGTAATAAAACAGTGGACCCTTTAAGATTATTTATATGCAATTAAGAATATATATTTCTCAACCACATTTCATGAGAAAAGGCAGAGGTAATGTGTAATCGATGGACAAGACGTATGGGTGTTCCCTAATCATGAACTATTTCGCAAATCAAAGCTCGTGATCCTGAATTACTGCAGTAATTTGTCAGGGATCATTCCCAGGATGGTTTCGAATGCAAATGATTACAAATTAGCATATGACATTTCTAACAATATTATCCAATCAAGTGCGTATAATCCTAAATTTAGATTGGCATATCAATGGTGAAGACAATGAACATGTTATATAATGCTACCTTACAGTGAAAATGTGAAATGGCTCTTCTCGATCAATCGCTACATCTTATCATATTTATCAGGCAGTGAGCTGTAGTAATGTAAATGCATGTAATTGTACAATGTGCATTTCGCCATAAAATAATCGGCCACGTGTTTCCAAGGTTGAAAAAGCGGGGAAATGTATGGGATGTTCGTGTCATGCGACATCCCAGCTGTAATAGCAATGTTAACACAAAGGTCATAATGCCTTGTAACATTACACAAAGCAAGTATATTTGTCTGATTTTGTGTAAATCCTGGGAAAAAAATCCATTTTTTCCTTACCCCTGCTTTTCGATTACAGGTCCCCTAAACAATGAACACACTACAGCAACTCTGTTTTCTCTACACCGCACGTCGTATCAATCGTCAGTTCTGTTCCGATGTAACCAATCAGTCGGTGGTCATCTAAACTGGTCCATTGCTAGAGACACCATCGGCGAGGTCCGCTGGCGCCGTCGGTCGGCTCGTCGCGTGTCCGCTGGCCGCCGTTTCCGTACCAATCATCCGACGATTTCCCAGCTCCACCGCCGCCACCTGAATCCCAACTCCCCTGTATCGCTCGGCTTCGGTGCGGCCGGCAATCGATGGGAATCGGCCGGGCTGCCGGCGGCCGCGACCCAGCCCCAATTAGCCGCAATCACACCGCCGGGAGATGTAACGTTATCCCGCGTAGGCATGCCGCACCCGGCACCGCCCGCCGCCGCCGCCGCGCCCGTCTCGGCGCCACTGGTAATAGATTCGGCCGGAGGCGCCTCCTGGTCGCAGTGGCGGCTTGCGTGGGTCGTCCGCAGCCGATTTATTGCTCCCCGTCGAGCGTCGTGGGGCCGGACCAGCCGCTCGCAGCGTCCGGATTGTATTGGACGCCAGCCGAAGGGATTTGCATTCATTCTGATATGTAAATTGCGCGCCCCCAGTTGGAGATTGGTGCGGCCGGACATGTTGGGTGGTAGCCGCAACATTCGTCAGTGGGGCGAATGGCGGATACTGACAACAGCAGACCGCCGCCCGCCGCTCGCCGCCGCCCGCCGTCCGCCGTCCGCCGCCCGCCGCCCGTCGCAGCGTCTGGACGGACGTGTTTGGATGGAAACAGCTTCTGTCAGCCGCCGCCGACGACGACGGTTGCGGTCCGAAAGGAAATATTTATCAGACGATGTGTTGCAAAGGCAAAGTTGTATTGCATAAAAATTGCCTTAGTTTGACGAGTGATTTGACTTTCCATTACCAGGAACGGCCAACGATGTATTGAACGAAATCAGCTGAGTTCAAGAGTTCATTTGAAGTGTCATTTGTAGTGCCCGAAGTCTACCCCTGTCGAACCGTCAAGCTGTAGGGAGAGATACGAGAGGAAAAGCCGAAGTTGCTCTCGTCAGTTGTGTCAGATGGCCACGTCACCGTACACAGGGAGAGAGGGTTGATCGCGGTTCGCCCCTATTTGAACTACAGCTTCGATTAAAAAAGGTCGTGTGCTTGTGATGAGAGGAAGCCATCCAATTTAATCCAATTTTTCCAATTTAATCCAATAATCCAATTTAATCCAATTTAATCCAATTTATCCAATGTATCCAATTTAACGTCCTGTGTGATTTGGCGACCTTTGAGGTCACCAACGCCCCCCGCAGGGGCACCGGCTTTTTCCCGGCTGGTGTAAAGGGGAGTAGCGCCCCTTCGGGTCCCAGCTTCCCTCTTCTTGTTCCTTGTCATGTTATCCAAATACCCATAATCCCCTTATACCGCCCATACTAACCCCGCCCAAATCCTCGTTTTACTAGGCTAAGCGAGCCGACCCGTACCCCAGGATAAGGGGATCCTGGAGGTTGAGC
>JARFNZ010075626.1:0-13335 GCA_031763405.1 Balanus nubilus | reverse complement strand
CGGCATGGCTTAGGGACTCCCCGCGGTATGGCGCCGGGGTGGTACCCATGGACTGTCACCCGGTCGGCGTAACATTGTTGTCCACTTTCCTCTTCTCCTTCATCCCATAGCTCCGCAATGGTCCAAGCGGACCAAAGCAGACTTATCCCAACCAAACCAAACCAAGTCTACGTTAGCGACGAGGATTTCTTTCACTTCGCCTAAGTCATGTAGTCCGTGAATAAAAACCTTATTATTCCTAGGAAGGAGGAGCTTCCATGTAAACATTGTTACCCATCCGCCACAGCATGTGACGGAGAGGACGATGACGCAGACGATTCCTCCGTCATGGAGGAGGAAGAACCTGTTAGGAGGACGATTATGCGAACGATGCTTCCGTCTAGGAGAAGGAATATGACAGGAGAACGATGTGTTGGACCTGACAGGTCATTCCCGGTCTTAAGTCGTCTTTGGTCTTGAATGCAGCGTCATCATGGTTAAGAGCGGGACGAGGAGAGTATCTCCACTCGTCAATATATTTCGGTTTCAAAAGAGCATTGTTGGGAGGAATGACGTGAAAAACACTTCCAGTGTGGTTTAAAAGACGTAATTGTATCACGATAGCTAGACTTGTGAAGTAGTACACAGTGCAGATTGCCGTCATATAAAGCTCCCTCTAGAAGATGAGCACTTCAAGCTTGGAACACAACAAAAGGAAAGCTGAGGAAAGTCATAAATTATATTGGGCTGAAATCACAAAAGGAAAATTTTGTAGAGGTTCAAAGTATGGGGGAAATATAAGATGTGCGCTAACTTCAACCTGAAAAAAATCGGATAATAAATCAGTCAGGAAATGCTTCCGTCGAACGGTCAAGCAGGTGGTCAGGCAGTGAGTTAGGCAGAAAGTCAGTCCGTCAGTAAGCCGAACAGGGAGCAATTAGTCAGGTAGTCAGCTAGGCAGGTAGGCGATCAGTCAGTCAGTCAGTCAGCCGAACAGGGAGGGATTAGTCAGGTAGTCAGCTAGGTAGGTAGGCGATCAGTCAGTCAGCAGACGGGTTGCTGGTGCTGCTATGAGTGGGGCTCGGGAAGGGCGATATTTTGGCAGCAGTTTGTAGTCGTAGTATAACCGCACAGTTTGAACCACACCGGTAGTACATTTTTTAACATGCTTGTTTCGAATCTGTGGCCCATCCTCGTTCGGGGCGAACCCAATCCCGTTTAAACCTGAATCGGCGCCTTTCGCTCCCCACCGCTCCAAGGCTTTCTCCGATTTCTTACGGACTGGCAGTCCATGAGTGGGCCCTAGCCAGGCAGCAGGGCCCCGGCGCCCTCCTGGCCAATCGTCCGCCCCGCTCGCCCGGCCCGCCCGCAGTGCTGTGCTCCCGCCCGCCTGCCGCCCGCTGTCAGCCGCAGACTGTTGTCAGCTGTGAGCCCGAGCTGTGAGCCGGAGCTGCTGTCACACGAGACTGAGAGACTGAGAGAGCACAGAGCTGAGGCCCGCTTAGAGCAGCTCGCCGCCGCCGCGTGCCGTCCGAGACGGGCGTCTCGGCAGCAGGAGGAATGCTCGCCACGGGCCGCAGCCGCGTCCCGCACCGCTAGTCGAGCTCGGCATGCTCCGCCGGTGGCCACCACGGCACGGCGCCGGGACACCGCCCTAACCAGCACCCCTAAACAGCGACACTAACCCGTCTGTGAACACCCCCGGCCCCCATACAGGCAAAGCTTCCATCTCTCCATACATCGCAGGCCGTACAATTTTAGACCGTACAATTTCAGGCCGTGCAATACACGTTTGGTTCAGTTAGTGTGAGATAACAGATTGGGAGCATTTTTTTCGACTGGCAATACTTGCGATATGAATTTAGTTGTCCAGAGATTCCGTGGTTGAATTCTGACGATATTGAAAGAGTTACGATGACAAATTAACATGTTCGCAGATGAAGATCTGGATGTCATTAACGAATATGGCCAAACACTGCATACCTGTATCGTGAAGTTCCCCAAGACGTTTTTCAATAAAAATTGAACAAGAATTGCTGGGAACTGCATAACACGAATCAGTTCCAACATTTTACTATGGATATGGTTTACTCATGGATGTAAAATATACATAAAACTATAGTCTACACCTAAATATATGGAAAATAGAAAATAGAAACTAAATTACTAAATTGTAGGAAATGTACTCGTAGGCCTATAACTAATGGCAATGAAAATGAAATACTATCCAACTAGTTCTATATCATGGAGTTATCTGAAAGTAAATATAGGTCTCGTCCTACTGAGGATAATATAGTCTAAGATATTAATATGTTTTTAGCACTTGTATGCATTGTGCAAGACAATTATTTGGGATATGAATATACTTTTGATGACATTCTTACAAAATAAAACGCACAGAACTGGAAAATAGCCACTTATTGCTGATTTCGATCACAGGTCATTATCAAAATATACTGTAGAACAGGTTTTACATACACGACATCACATCATGTTGCGTGTGTGGAAACTGTTCTTCGGTATATTCTAATAATGACCTGTGATCGATACAATCATTAGCTTTCAATTACTATTCAATTTTGGGCGTTTTACATTCTACGGAGGATATCAAAACATAAATTAATTCATATTCGAGAATAAAGCCTGCTTACTTAGATTATATAACAAGGCACACGGACCATAAGCTGCGTGTGATTCTTAGGCGCATAATACTTCAACCACGGCTTGGACGCAAAATCTACATGTAACGAGCCCAGTATTATTTTGGCAATTATAGTCATGCTCAGCCATGGGTGGTGGTGGTGATTTGGGCCTGATGACGCCACAGCTACTCTGTCTGGTTATATGGTGACTGTGGCCACGGGGACGGCGATTGTCAGCTTATATTCCTGTCAATAGATGGCGCTAGTAGTAAGCGCCTGAAGTTATGCTGTACCGCACGTCTTGCAGTGTGTGCTGCGCGGTAGGGGCGTGGGTAATGAATGGTTCTATGCATCAAAAGTGAGCAACCAAACGCTTGACGCTGAGATCCACTGCTTTAGAAAACAAATACATCATCTCAGTCAGATATCGGAAAAGCTAAGAATGTCACAAAATAGGGAGCGGGAGTATGTGAACAGATCTAGGAGGCAGCAGCCTCCAAGTACGTGTGCTAAATTTAAAAGGAACTTCATACACTCATGTTGAAGAGTACGTGGACATGATGAGACGCATTCCGAATGATAAAATTGCATTGTACGTTTCTTTACTTTCCAAGCCAACGTAAGTGAACAGTAGGTTATCCTAGCCTATGTCGGCTTATATAGGGTGATCATCTGAAAGTATAATAAGTTATAGGGCTCCCAGAGACAGATATTTCACATAAACATGAACGAAAAAAATGTGTTTCAACGCCTAAATGTGGAAAATATTTATGGTATGATCCCGATTACCCTGCGTTTCGGTGGTAGTCTGTAGAAGG
The DNA here is from genome assembly GCA_031763405.1 of Balanus nubilus. Classification (NCBI taxonomy): domain Eukaryota; kingdom Metazoa; phylum Arthropoda; class Thecostraca; order Balanomorpha; family Balanidae; genus Balanus; species Balanus nubilus. The sequence continues at coordinate 9,896 of JARFNZ010075626.1, read as the reverse complement.
CGCCCGAAGTACACTGATAAAAAAGTATACTCAAGCGAGACAAACTAGCCCAGGCATTAGGTGGAAAGCACACTTAATGCTCATAAATGGCTGGATAAGCATGAGTAATGTCTGTGTTTTCCTGTATTAACTGGATTAGTTTGGCCAACCTAAGAAAGCTTTTATCTTAGTGCAGCCGCCTCTTTCCGCCCAATGACGGGTGGAAGGAAGTAATTTCAGTCATATCAGCAGCGCTTCGTCCATGATCTGTAAGAAGCTTTCCACGGCCGTATTCAGGGTCTGTGGCTCACACTGAACAACATGAGCGAGGGTCTGCGACCAGGACCTGAGCACAGGAGGACAAGAGTGGTCTCGTGACAGGGAGCGCCATTCTCCCGAAACCAGTCGCCTTTTTCTGGTTGCGTAGATCTAAACGGCTAGAAACCTCACCATTGTGACCATATCCAGATATTACTTACTAGTGACGGATCCTTCAAGTCAGTTGCAGCACGTACACCGGCAGGCACTTGCCGTAACCGGTTCTGATCTGACACAGCAAACATCTCTGAGCGGCGTACAGTATGAACAAGTATCGTCTGGACTTCAGCTTCTGGTCGCCGACCCTCACTCATGTGTTCAGTGTGAGCCACGGACATTGGAACGGCTGAATACGGTCGTGAAAAGCCTCCCACAGATTATGAACAAAGCGCTGCTGACGAACATGGCGAAACACACGCCGTCAACGGGCGGGAAGAGGTGGCTATTTCGGATGCCTGCTGTGGACTACCACCACTGAAGCGCAGGGTGATCGGTATCACACCACCACAGATGTCTCATACTTGTGCGTTTAACTGTATTTCTTTAATTTACGGTCATGTGAAATATCTGTCTCTGGCAGCCCCATACCTTATCATACTTGCAAATGATCATGCTGTAGATGAAAGGGAACTGACCATTTTCATTTGTCGGCCCACTGACCATTTGTCCATTTACCATTGAATAAAGGTATCTTGCCAGTCTATGTATACGTGTTAGTCCTTGCTAACACACCGACCAGTGTTTTGTAGCCGCCACAGCCCAAAGGCGAGCAGTGTTATGACAACATCGTTGACTAATGGCTAAACAGAGACACATCAATCTTGACCACTGAGTGATGCTTCCCAGCGGCTTGCCTGGCAACAACCCATCATAGCAGCAACTGGGTCCACTGAACTGGAGGCTCTAACTCTCCGCGAGGCACGTTCGATCCCCGGCGTCCCTCTGTGACCGACAGGCCGGCGCCACCTCTGTCCTGCGGGCTGGAATGGGTCGCTATTTGCCTTGCCTCTCCCAATCCTCTCCACTCTCCTATGTGGCGGAATAGGCCGTTCATACCCCTCCTCCCCTCCTAGCGTCACTCTTGTCCTCCATGTCTCCCTCCGTTCCTGTCCCCACTCCTCTCCCGGGCAGCAAAACGACCCGTCCCGTGTCGTGCGTCTCTCCTCCTGCCCTGCGGGGTGGGCTGGAGGACTGCCGGTGCCAGGCGCCGACGACAAATGGCTGAATTGTTTCCGGTCGTACATCTGACGGGCCGACAGTGACAGTGGCAGCGGGGCCGCCCTCTCGGCCCAGCCAGGGCCCGCTGTCGGAGTCACATTCGTTATAGCGCGCTCTTTCACCGAGGCAAAGCCGCCCGGCCAGAACGAGCTCAGCCCAGCCTGGCACCACGCTGCCGGAGGGTCACCCGGGCCACGGGGGGAGGGGAGGGGAGGGAAGGGGAGGGGAGGGGAGGGTGAGGGGGGGGGGGGGCACAGCCGCTGCAGGAGATAGCTGAGGAGGCTCCGGGCACGATCAGGCCGGGCCGGGACGACCAAACTCAACCCGGCTCCGTAAGTGAACTGCCCAACTCAGCCCAGTATTGGACGGGACTGCCGATTTCATCACAGTACTGGTAGCGAGTTGCGAGACTCATCAAGGCGTTAGGAGTGGGGAGGCTAGCCCACTATTGGGGCAGCTAGAATAGGTCAAAAGCGAGCAAAGGACGCCAGGCGATTATATTGTTCAACTTTCTATAGAGCTGCAGATGCAGTAGAGGGGTCAGTATACCTGTTAGTGATGGGACCGGTCGACGTCAGCGTCTCTGCCCATAGGTCGCAGTGGGCGTACATGTACAACTTTAGTTCAGCAGAGACCAGCCTCGGTAGCTGGAGGAACAGAGGATCGGGAATCACAGCTTAGGCCACACTCCAATTAAACATCCTGTCTTTTGGACCATAGTGCAATGCCCCAATGGAATTTCATCGAACCGTAGCTGTAAATGCCTGAAACAAATTTATATTGGTACAATTTCATCTTCAAATGTATGTGGAAATATAAATTATCTTAAACTGCATCACGTTATAAAATAAACAGGTGAGGGGGAAATAATTGCAAGAAAATTTAAGCTAAAAATTTGTCAATAAAACGCTCGGTATGTTAAAGTTGCATATCGCATACTACATATTGATGGCTTTGCCAACCCTTTTCACTGTTGTCGTTTCACTGTTGTGATAAACGTTCCTGATTCTGCCATGTTATGATTCGGTATATTGTTATGTTGTTATTCGAAATTCGGTATACTAGAAACATCGTCTTTTCCAATATTACATAATCTAATATGAATGCAAAGCTACTGAAAAGCTTACCATTTACTGCACCAGCATAGCTCCTCTATAGCCGCACTCACTGGTATTTTACGACCTTTCCATAAACCACTGCATCCCCTGGGCACAGCATAAATCACCATTAAACTGTCCAATGACAACCATAAACGCTGACTGATAATCCGCATGTATTGAATGACTTCGCCGAAAGCCGACTAGTTAATGCCTGAAATGCATGGCCCTCTTGGAACATGGCTGGCTGCCTGGATAGACACGCTGCGTCTCTACTGACAATGTGACATGCACTGCATCTGATAGACACGCTGCGTCTCTACTGACAATGTAACATGCACTGCATCTGATAGACACGCTGCGTCTCTACTGACAGGCACTGCATCTGATAACTCCATATTTAAATAAGCTTTGGTGCCATTTGACAGGATTCTTTCAGCTTTTCGTGTTCCCACGTGAGCTTGAGATCCTGTCAGGCACTCACTAACCGGCTCACTAAACAGGACCCTTGTCTCGGTTTCGTTTCTGGCCTGTCCCCCTCTGCGTCTCCAAGCAGTCAAATGTATGAGTCGTGTGTCTGCCCGAGCACGGCCTTCCCAACTGAGCCACGCACAACCGATCTGCAGAGCAGTTTGGAGCTGTCAGGAGCCAGTCGGGCCTCAGTCGGCGCCAGACAGGACTCTACAGACTCGAGCTAAGGTCTCAGTTGAGGACCACGACCGGTAGAGGTCGGTCGGCCGGTGCAGCACAGTTGACTCAGTTGGGAGGCGCCTGGCCGGGATGGCCGCCTGTCGCCTGTCCTGTCAGTCAGGCACCGATGCCGAGGCTCTCAGTCTTGGGGCCCGTGATGTGAGGATGCGTGTGTGTGTGTGTGTGTGGGGGGGGGGGGGGTATAAAGTCTCGGGGCTTCTGCCTTGGACATGTCCCTCACCCAGCTGCAGACATACCATTGGCTCCGCTTTGGAGCAAAATAAACAGACTTTAAACATGCACGCAGTAAACTGGATTGTGAGCTTAGACCAAGAGATGTACAAACGTAGCAACCGGTTGCAGCGGCGATTGTATTATTCCCGCTGTCCCATCGCAGATTCTTTTTTATTGCCACTAGACATGAGGTTTAGATATCCCTAGATACAAAAATAATAGCAAAGTTGCTCAGCCTGTGCATATCTTATCGCAGTCATTCTCGAACAGCCAGTTGTTGTTTATTCGTGGCTAGGTTCCAAAGTATCTCGGTAATATGTTCTTTAATTAATTTAATTTAAATTAAATTAAATTCATTAATTTCTAATTTAAGTAATATTAAGTTAATTAACAGTTCGCTCCATTAAAGTTTGAACCAATTGTAGACGTCTCACTAAATCAGTGAGAGAACAAGGATTGCTGCCGCTCTAAGCTATGTTTGTACATCACTTGATTAAAACAACGCTTAAATACCTTTCCACAGCTGTATGCCGCACGAACTTTACCATCGAATGGTTCTGATGCATGCATATTTGCCGTTACAGTTACACACAACTACTATTGCTATCTTGCGTCAACCTTCGAGCTGCTCTCAGTGCCACTGCTACATCTGACGGTTGACTTGCCTGAAACTTACTATCGAAGAACTGGTGTCAGATACGATTTGTGCTAGTGCTAATGATGCCATATATATATATATTGCTATTTACCTTGCAGCATCGATAAACATTTGGACATTTCCCAGCCCTTTAAATGTTTTGCTTTGCTCAGGTAATATTCATATTTGTCATAATATAAACATTTGCCTCGTAAAACTCAAAGCATCATCAAATATGAGTTTACGTCGTACAAATGGGCGGGCTTTGATAGATATAATTTCAGTAAAATAACGGCAAGGGTGGCGATTAATTTACATATGCATTTGGCGATAGCGCTAGTATAATTATCGCGGCGAACTTTGTGCACAGCTGCTCTGTAACGCCCAGGTTCATATGAGCCTGAGCTTGCTGCTCTTTTACGAGTGAGAGAGCCGAATAACTTCATTAATCATTATTTGATCGTCGTTCAATTTCGCATTGCTGTCGCATCGTCTGTCGCTAAATCAATTGTGGATTAATCGTTACCCTCACGGGTTATGTTCTTTTTAATATAATGTGTTTAGCATACATAACTGTACCTAGCAACTACAGTTATCTATGTGTTATGTGACTGTGATTAGATGCCTTCGTTTGAGCTAACACCAGGTATCTGAATTGGTGCCCTTGCTGAGCAGCATTATTTCTTTAATGAGATAAACGGTCTAGCTTGGGCAATAAGAAAACAAGTCAGGCGCGGATCCAGGTAGTGGGGGCTTCGGCCCTTGTGGCACCCACCCTTGGTCCGCACCTGTAGTATATACGAGTTACGACAACTTCTTCTCAGTTATCAGTGTCAATGTTCACGGAAGACATTTTGTCAACATCTAAAAGCCGTTATCACATTGATAATCAGCGGTACTATGGCTCTCGGGACACCAATTCAGACCGTTCTGGCTCCAACGCTGACCCCACAGACTCTGTTGACCCCGGCTGACTCCGCTGACCCCGCTGACCCCGCCTGACCCGGCTGACCCTGCTGACCTCGGCCGTGTGTTGCTAGGCACCTACTTCAACTGTATCATGTTCATGGTGGCGTCGTCGGTGGTGAGCACGGTGCTCATCCTCAACTACCATCACCGCTGCGGGGAGACACACGAGATGTCGCCCTGGGTGAGAGCTGCGCCGCCGCTCCAACGTGTACAGTGTGTGTAGATGTGTGTAACACATAGTGGTTAGACTGTCTTGCGTCTGAGTGTGCAGACTTAGAGGGCTCTCAGCTCAGGTTTGGGTTTAGTGGTATCTGGTCAGGTATTAAGTTTGTCTAATGAGGAATAGCTTAGAAATAGCTCAGTATAAATAGTGTTATGGTCGACGGCCTCGATGTCTTGATTAGAATGTCAAACATTTCGAGGTGCCCGTGTAAGTACTCGTATGTCAAATGTCGTCTCAGTGTGGTAGGATGTTCGTTCACTTTATTAACTTATTTCCTGCTTTTATCTTTGAACCATTTCCTCTATTTCGGGGATAAGGTATGATAACCAATGTCAAAAACATACATCAACCGGAAATAAAATAAGTCAATAACCGTACGTAAAGTATACTTATAGCAAACTTCACTAGGCAAAAGCATAAAATCCGAATCAGAAAGCAGGAATATTTGTTAGGAATCCTGCCAGCCAGCTCTGTGTCAACACCCCGCGTGTCGACAGGTACGGAGTATGTTCCTACAATGGATGCCGTGGCTTCTGCGCATGTCACGGCCCGGCGAGAAGATCACACGCAAGAACATCATCATGAACAACAAGATGAAGGAGCTGGAGCTGAAGGAACGCTCCTCCAAGTCGCTGCTGGCCAACGTGCTGGACATGGATGACGATTTCCGCGGTGTCGGCGGCCTGGCGGGCGGCGGCCTGCCCGGCTCGGCGGCCAGCTGTATGCGGCTGCCGGGTGGGGAGGACATGACGCGCGGCTGCATGGCCGGCTGCTCCCGCGAGCTGCAGCTCATTCTCAAGGAGCTGCACGCCATCACGGACAAGATGCGCCGTGAGGACGAGCAGGGCGAGGTCACCGGCGACTGGAAGTTCGCCGCCATGGTCGTCGACCGGCTGTGTCTGATCGTGTTCACGCTGTTCACCATTGTGGCGACGGTGGCCGTGCTGTTGTCGGCGCCGCACATTATCGTACCGTGACGCCGCCGACCACGGCGCCACCTGCTCAAAACGGACCGCGCCGACAGCGCCATCTGCAGTGGCCGCCGCCGCAGACAGAGTGCCGCTGTCGGTGCGAGCGGCGGCTGCAGTGTGAGGTGTGTGCCTCTTCCTTGATGCACCGAGGAATAGGGGCTGAATCAGGGGCCGTTTATGCCCCCATTTTCAGCTGATAGCTCTTCAGGAGAACTCGCGTACTCACTGCTCAGCATTGTATTTACAATTAATCCTGAGTCCTCACATTGGAAGGAAATGTGCGACCAGCGAAATACGATTTTTTTTAAAAGATGTTTAACACTATGAGCATTAGTTAAATAACGATACAAGCTAAAGATTACCTGCACACTGATATGCTAGGTCCATAAATCGATCAGACTTTGTGATAAAATGCAACAACACATCTTAAATTTTAGTGAGCTTATGGATGAAACTGAGAAATATCTTGGGATTCCATAGGATACCGTGATAGACGTGAAGTACCTACCTACGGTTTAGTGGAATCCCTATCTTAGGCATCCGAAGATCCCAGGCAGGAATTACAAGACAGTTGATTACTGCAGTATTGCGAATTACTGTGTTACGAAGAGGAGCGACTGATCCTTCATATTACCGTCAAATTACGGCCGAAATATTAAAAATCTCCTTAAAATCAGGTTTTAAATAACTGAGTTATAACGTCCTGCAACGGGATAAGTGGCATCCAACATAATCATTGCAGATTCCACGCATTTATGTACAAAGATGGATTGGCTGAGATCTTGTATACCAGTGCATCTTAAAATTTATTTTTAAGCTGATCCAATATATCGGTGGATCTTGGGCCGAAAGTCAGAACTTCGGGATGGTATTTTGCTATCCGCAAATTATTTGCGATTCGCATACCCACTGTTTGACAAATACTTTCAAAAGTATTATAAACCTGTAGTCAGCACTGAGTTTCGATTTCCATTCAATATTTTGAAACCATTTCTACCACTGCTCTAATAAAAATATGTAATGGTTAGATTACACATTATTACGTCATTCGGCGACATAAAATAAATACGATCATCATATACACAATTTCTGTAGTTCAGGTGCAAAGCAATCGAAATGAAGAAGTTGGGTTGTGTAATAACTCCATTTTTACGAAGGATGTAGTTTACAATGCATGGATCAGTTCCGTTACTGCTATCACGCTGCTGTCTGTTTTTCACATTATGCGTATTCCGTTAAATCGGCCTCATTTTCATTTACATAATTCGGGTACAGAAGCGATGCTCGTAATTTTCAACAACTTTACTCGCTTAAATGCGTAAATATTTTTTTGGGAATGCTTTATATTCCTATCGATTCAAAACCGGGTGTTATATTGCGATGCCAAATGACACAATCTTCGTTTGGGCATATTAATACACGCAGCGGGCAAAAAAGGATTCGAAAGGAGAAATCCGGCCCATGCAAAGAGCACCAGAGGACGTAGAAACACGAGGAACAGCGAGACTTGGACAATGAAACCTGGACCTTCGATGAGCGTTAGAGTCGACTCACACCAGACGACAGGCGCAACGTAAGCGACGCGAGCGACACGACACTAAAAGTTTGTGAGCATGACGGATGTCAAATGAGTTTATCACGTGTCACCAAACGAAGTTACTTTTTTGAAAATGCTGCCTATCTAGGCCAACACTGGGCGGCTGTCGCGAGACTGGAGCGCAACAGCTGTCGCCCGGTGTGAGTCGACCCTCACGTGAAAATCAGAGGTGTTGGTCTGCCTGATCTCTGTGAGGATGATCTTCCGTTCGAAACGCGGCTGCTTTGATCCATTATTCTGCTTGTGACCGCTGAGTTGAGTTGGTCGAGCTAAGTGCAGATGGAGAACCAAGGTTCTGCGAACAGACGGGAACTTAAGCTTAGACGGGAGTGCGAGTTCAAAAAGATGCTGCCACGCTACTCAACACTGTGGGTACACTATCTGTGTTCGACTGTCTCATCATGCTGCACTATGAACGCTATGCGCAATCATTATGAATTGTCGATATCTCCACGTCTTATAGCTAGCATATAACTCTATGATCTTCCTGAATTCTTACATAACATTAGTGTGTGAATGATGAATAAATACCTATTGCATTGTGGGCTTCACCGCCCAGTTAAGACGACAATGTGATACTGAATAATCACTTGTGACAGTCATACTGTCCTCATGGTGAATCAACGACGACCGGTCAGCGGGACGCCGCTATGATGGTGGTTCGCGCGTGCCATGCATTAACATATGTAGAAATTGATGCATTATCATGATACTTGAGAGTGTTACTGTTGAACTCGCGACATACGTTCAAGCATGTCTAAGCGTAGGATCGATTGTTTGATATTGTAAGAGCGCGACATTGTTATTGATCAGCCATCTCATAGCCTGTATTGCTCTGCGAACGTGTCTATTGCTCACTCGGTGGCGGGCCATGCTGAAGTGTTGAAACGGAGCAATGGCATAGCTTTAATAGGTATTTACGTTCGAAGGGTGGTGGATACTACTTCGATGTACATAGTTTGCTTTCTTATGGTATTCTTCATATTTCAACAATTGCTCGCTTTGTTGACAATATTCGTCATGTCGTTTTCAATACAAATGACGATAACCCAATCGGAATAAAACATTTACGCGATCCGCGTGCCAAGCATCCGCAGCGAAGCACATGAATGTCACACAAACCGTTCTGGAAAGGGAACTAATGTAAATAACGTCAGTTCTATGTTAATTATTTGTAGCTGCTCTGCATTACATTATGCGGACGGTCACTTGAATAGCGCGGTCGGATCGTGGTGTGGAGTCAGAGCATGTGCAACAAACTTAGCTTAACGTTTGCCTGCTCTTGGAAATACATCCCATCAAAATATTCCAACATAAGAAAAACAGAAGCAAATTGCAAAAGGTGTTTAGACTTTGCTTAGGCATACTTTAAGTTTATATATAAGTGGATTAATAATGAGTCTCATTTGTATTAACTCCCACCAACAAAAATAAACATGCCAGTTACCTACATTTCTGCGGGAGGTTGATCTACCAAATTCAAGTTCAAACAAAATACATATTTAAATTGACTGGCTCAACCAAGGCCACTGGCCAGTGGCCAGCGGTCTTCAAACGTTGTTTCCAGTGGATTTCAAATTGTGTGTCTGTCAGTGGTCTCCAAATGCTGAACCGGAACAGGTCACAGTCACTGTTCCGCAAACTTCCCGCTAATGCTTCTCTGAGAGCTGTGTTTCGAAATGTTCATTATGATAAGCGTAATTTTGCGTCAAAATGCAAAATTTGTTATCAAATTTACCGATGTAAAAGTTTCTTATCCATTTCGAGCTTCAGAGAATTGAAGTGAGGCCACTTTTAAGTTGTTGGATGGATGTGAAATACTATCAAATAACAAATCAATTGGGTATCTACATGTACCAATTTTCCTACCCTATTCCCTGCGGGGGGCAGATTCTGCCCCCCCCCCCGTGGTTTTCCGATTGCCACTCCGAAACCGTTCGGCCTAGCGTCCCGAAACTTTAGG
>JARFNZ010075515.1:0-13340 GCA_031763405.1 Balanus nubilus | reverse complement strand
GAGAGAGAGAGAGAGAGAGAGAGCGAGAGAGAGAGAGAGAGAGAGAGAGAGAGAGAGAGAGAGAGAGAGAGAGAGAGGGAGAGAGAGAGAGCGTATGGGTGTAGAATACAATTATAGGAAGTTATCGATTGTTAAATTTGTATCGCCAGCAACGCAAATGCTGTAAAACTCATGAATGCACATTGCAGCCTTTGGCAACCTTTACGAAAACCTGATGGTTTGCGAATTATACCTCCTTATAATTCTGCACGGTACCGAAACGTCCACTATCTGTGGTTGTTGAGCCCGGGAGGTAATACTGCATCACAAACCTGTTGTCACAAATTATTACGTCACGATTATAATTAAGAGTGGTGCGTAGTGGAGTTGGCCTCCCAATTAATGAATCAAATTAACCGCATTTTTTTGACAACACGACACTTCCAATCACTTATTATCAAAAAGCAAACATGAAAAAAAAAATCAATGAAAGCTTGATGGAAGGGAGATATCGCCATCGGTATCTGGAAAATGTTGGATGATTATTTAATGGATTGGTATAAGGGACTGTGAAAAAAATTCATGATCTTGGATAATTATCCAACATTTTCCAGATACCGATTACAGGGATGGTTTACATTAAATCGCATCATCCGCTTGTCTTACATTATTCCTCAGTCGCTTATTAAAATCAGATTTTAAATATAATTTCATTCCGCCCAGCAAAACTCGCCAGTAATACTTCCTCCACCCACACGGCAGCCGGCAGCAGGCGAGAGCATGTGCGTCTAGCCATGGCTCGCCCTGACCAGGCCACCAAATCGCCAGTGAACGCAGAATGGCCTCGGGCTGTTGACCCGACTGACCTAGGCTCGGAGTCTCCTTCCCAGCTAACCGACCACGATAGCCTCTACCACGGCCTCCCATTCATCCCCGTTACGCATTGCTCACCCCACCCCTGCCGCACCAGTCGTAGTAGAAGACGGCTGTCGCTAGAAGCTGAGCTCATTGAGAGCCGCGCAGAGGTGGTGCCAAGGAGTAGGACATTCGCCTTGGTCTCTGAACGTAAAACGCAGTATTTCTCAAATTTTAACTCAATAGAAGGGAGGTAATAAGCTCAAATAGGCTTAATGGGAAGTGCAGTGCACTGTTTCTCCTGCTATCATATTTTTCCGCCAATGGTTAGCGCCATCCTCGAAATATTCATGTATTTATGCTATGCCGCCATAACCTACCACACAGTATCAAAGGGTGTCCCTATTGGTGCGGTCTTTTGAGAGCGAACACAAGATACCTACGCCCTAAATGTCGCAGAGATCTGTGAATTTCGTCTTCTTGCATATCGTAGCTCTTACCTCCTGGGGAGGAACGTCGAAGACGGACGTGCGCATGTCGATCTTGGTGTAGTTCTCGATGCATGGCAGGATGAAGAATATCCCTGCGGAAGACGAATACACAGTCAGTGTCGAATTGACACATAACGCAAAATAACCACATGGCACCGTTCAAAATAGATTAGCAAAGAGTTAAAAGAGGCTGATCCCATATGAGGAATTGGCAGCGTTTTCGTACAGAACAGAACTAAGAGCCCGGACACTTTGCTTGATTGGGAGAGCCATTGTCAATTTGCACGGACAATATGGATGATCTGGCTTTTCACAGCCTTTAAACCGTTCCAGTTGACCATTTTCATCCGATTACATTAGGATATGTCCGATAACATGTCGTCTTGTAACGTTAAGCTAATTCCCTGAAAAGCGAGACATATTACTGTGGATTACTCTTATGGTGAAACAGACTCTTATTTAAGATGTTCTGTAATATTAAAGACTTGCCACCATGAGAAACTGATCATACATAACCGTGCGCTAAAAATGTAATGGCAAGTTCCTAGTTCCTGGAGTGGTAGCTGGTAGCATACGAAGCAATGATTACCTAATGACCAAGTATATTTACCTTTATGTATAGTAACTTTTATGTTTTGAAACGTTATTCTGAGCATTATTTATAAAATTAGGAGAAGCTAAAGTAACCTTATGCTCATTATTTGTTCGAAAAAGTATAAAAAATCCAGTGCCTGGATTTTGTTCTACTTTTTCGAACAAATAATGAGCATAAGGTTACTTTATCTTCTCCTAATCTTATGTATAGTATGTTGAATAAATCATCAAGCCTCCTCAGCCACACAATATTTTGTCCGAATAACACAACCAGCTGTGACATTTTCAATTAGTAATAAAGGAAATAATCTCATTTTCTAATAATTGAAATTCAATCGCCTTCGTCAGCCATCATGAAAACATGTCCGCCCTCTGCAGCATTTCATAACGCCAACACCACGGTCCATTACACTCGGCCATCATTGGAGTGTAGGTCCATTACACTCGGCCACTATCAAAACCGGATCAGTGCCTGCACTATGTGGGCTCCACTGCATCGGTGCCGGCAGAATGGGCCCGATCACAGCCACTGGCGGACCGCCGCGCCGGTGGCCAATATCAGGGTCAGTGACATTTTTCATTCTCGCGGAGCCGGATCTCGGCTCACTACGATATTAACCCCCTCAAGTCATGACAGATGTTATGCCGCGGTACCCTACCCGTATGCCGCGATACACCAAGGTGTAGGTATATATCACGGCACATGACGAACCCTGCAGCAGACCAGGGCCTACCGCGACGTTCTACAATATGCATATTTTACTATACATCACGGCGAATATTGCAGGCTATGATACACCACGGTTTGGCGTTTGGGGCGTTTTAAACTACGATAGGTAAACCGCCATAAGCGTTTAATGGAAACCCTGTGACACTGTCTATGGTTAGATATATCCAACTCCACCTAAATAACTCGTCTTTGTTTTCTTTATGCTAGTAGTCGACATAACCACGTTGACTCAGACATCTGGATAATTTTATCCTGATCATATCTAAAAGTTTTGATAAAAAATTAGTTGATGATGTCTAATTTATTGCAAAATGCACTGAAACAAAGAAAGAAGTGTGCATTATTTACGCTTACCAATGTAAAGCCAAGGCCAAAGGGGGGATAATTAAACAACATGCTTTGAAACATTGCTTTGTTATCACAAGTCACCAATATAACATACATAATTCAGCGGCTCCAAGAGGAGTGTTTCACCATTTTATGGTGTATGATAAAGCCAATTAAGTCTTATGGTGGCGTCGAACAACGGCTCGCGGTAAAATTGTCCTATGTTACTCACCCGGCCCCCTGGCGCCGCCGGCCAGCAGCCGTCCCAGACGGAATATGACGGCCCGCTCATACTCCTGCACCACCTGTGGACAGCGGAGCAGACACGATGCTCAGTTACAGGCACACTGGCAGGTATCCGGGAGATGAACGCTCGTATCATCGATTGTGCTGTACAGGTATCATTTTATTTTTGAACGTTTTTTGTCCTAACGTTGATTTGGTGAGTCACTTATATAAAGCTTAATAGGTATTATTAATAATCTATTGAGCAATTGATGCCGCCTGAAGTTATTTGTGTCGTATATCGCATAGTGGCAGAAAGATTATATGTATCATGGTTTACCGTTTCTATATTTTTCCCAATAAATAAAGACCAACAAACCATTTGTGAATAGATATGTTCATGAACGTATGACGTCATCAACGGAAAATGTTTAACGAACAAGGAACAGTTCACGAACGTTCGGGGACTGTTCATGATTACCCCAGCTTTGAAATTTGAACCTGAAAAAAACTCGAAATATTGACCTGCATCATGACGTCACACGTCGCCACACGTCATACGACGTAACAATACAGGTAGATATTTTATACGGCCATATCGCCGCTAACTATTAGACAATTTATGTTTGTAATATCATTTGACTGAGCTGCTGTACGAGCTGGTGCTGATTGATGTCAAAATGTTGCTAATTTCACAATTTCATGCTTAAATTTCGAGGGTGAGGCGACGAAGCGTTTGTGAAAATTGAGCATTTGGTGAACTTTCGTGATCTGTTCGTGCACAAACATTTTTCGTGAGCAGATGACCTTGATCATGATATTGATTCGTAAGCAATCAAAGAAACAAACAAACGAACAAACAAACAAACGAACACTGCTTATGAACTGTTCAGTTCACGAACACAATGTGCAAACAGAAAACCTTAGTATATCTGCATTACAAGTAAACCATTATGAACTTTTCACTAAGTATACATGATAAGGAGAAAACATTTCCATACTTTGAGGAACTATGCCTATGTAACTTGCACGACATATTTCACAGCACACAGGTCTCTCCTTTTGACCCGGGGCACGATGTACCCGAATGAGGATTCGAGAAATTAAAATTTAAGGGTGGGTGCCTAAGGTTTTGAATTACCAAATATAATTTTCTGCTTATAATTAGCTATTCATTTGAGTGTGGACATGATACAATTCACATCAAGAGCCTCTGTGGCTTGCATTTCACTTGCATGTTTCTTTTTCGTTTTGATATTCATTAGGATGAATACTGTGGCAAAATATTGTAGCAAGACCACGGACGATATGTTCATAATCGGCAATTATAACACAATTAACAACAAATGTCGAATGGCTTATAACAGCCATAGCGTGGAAAACGGAGGGACAAACACTGTATAACACTGCCCAATTTGCCACTGTAAAATTTATAATATGAAAGTTCCCTATCCTAAGGTTGATCATGCATTAAAAAAAATGATCATTTAACTTTGCAAATAGGGAGACGGAGTCGGTCATCTGCAGTGTTCGGATTGGCTGACGCAAACGGTACGATGACAAATTTGAATCGATGTATAAATGTTGTCAATAATCCCAGTAGTGGAAGCCGTCAGGAGTAAACTTCGGAATATTTTAGTTTTCCAGACCAATCCCGGGTGAATATAAATACCTCAGCAAGTAGTGATATTCTAGAGAAATGGTTCAATTAAAAAAATATGGTCAGTAATCCCGTGCCAATAACTCCACATGCCCGACGTCAACAGACACACAGTTTGCGTCAACAGACTCTTTAATATTCAGCTAAAAGTAATCAAATTTAGTTGTGTTCTTATTGTCGCCGGAATATAATTATTCTCATTTTTTGAACATTTGCAAGCTAACAGGGTGCATGCCTACTCGTTGTTGCAAATCTCATGCGTGATCAAGAATCGACTTACACTACGCGGCTCGAGAGACGCGAGTGACATGACACTGACAGCTGTGGTGGATGCCGGATTTAAAATACATTTATTAAGTCCCACAACATGAGGTAACCTTTTGGAAATGTTGCTCATCTCGGACAATCCTGGACAGCAATCGCACGACTGTCACGTCGCTGGCGTTGCTCGAAAATCGTCATATAGCGTGAGTCGATCCTAAAAGCCGGTCGCACGCTAACGTGCGACCGCCATTCTCGCGTTGATTCGCGCCATTCTTGGTTGATATCACCACGACATTCCGCACGAACCAGATTATTCCGCGGCCGGCGGCGAAAAGTCGCCGCGACATCGCTGTTTCTGCACGCTAAATGTGCGGCCGCCTTTTGTCACTAAAGGCCAGAATTTTTAACTTGCTACAAAATACCAAGAATAACGTTTGTTATGAACCAGCAAAGAGCATATAATAGACTGTCATAAAAACAAGAACTACAAACCTCAGTCTAATTCCTGGTCAAGGAACAGTTCTGCAATGAAGCAAATCTGCAGGACCCGCCGCAAGAAAGGCGATAGTTTCTCAGAGTCATCATAGTTGCATGACTCCACAGACCCAGAGCGCTCCTAAGCATGGCAGATTAGACTGAGTGTTAGTAATGCATGGCGCAGACCTGGGTTCTCCACCGGGGTCTGGCTAACTCCCGATCAGAATATCCATCACCGACGGAGGTTTTGACGCAAATGGCTTTGGAATCTCTCAAGATGCATGACTACCGTAAGCTTAAAGCCTCCATGAACAAGCATTCCTTTAACTTTTAACACCTTAATCATATACTCGGGATGTTTTTTATTAGAAAACTGCCTATAAATGTGATAATAAGCAGCCATTGACGCGTCCTTCGCTCCTAACCCCTGCTGCCAATCATGGCGCTGGCCATTACATACCCTGAAGCAGACGCAGAGAGAGAAGGGCAGCGTGCAGATCACCAGGATCCAGGAGAGGAACGTCAGCAGCAGCCCGCAGACGCCGTTGTCGCCACTGTTATCTGCAATGCCCACAGAAGAGCTCAGGCTCAGTTACACATCTCTCCGATAGGCGGACATGACATGCGCCGCATCGGAAAACACTGCGCTATATTAATATGCGCTATGCGCTATACATAGCTTTCTATACGAGAGGTTGAGGTTATTTGCCTTTGAATAATGTTATTCCGTGTTTTTCTACCTGCCGAATTGCATTATCGACTGGGTAAAGTTATTCGATGGGTATTGTTGGTCATTCTATAACAGTGTCCGGTTCATTGAACCCCTCCCTAGTTCTATGGGGATTACTGGCGTCAATAAAATCGATAATACGGTCAGATTGAATTCCGGCCACGCAGTCCATAACACATGTATTAGGACCAGAATTGGAGCTGCTGATGTTGATTGGAGTAACAGTGGGCGTACCAACCACTTCAATAATGCTGGACGCGCGTACAGTTCAATGTGTCCAGCAACCCGTTCAATAGAGCCGATAGTTCGGTTCGGGCGCCAATGAGGGACGGCGGCAGAACAGGGCCGCCGCCGGAGATTACAGAGCGAAACTGAATTGATACTCCACGTCACCAAGTCCGCGTCTCCTCCCTCTGAGGGGAGCAAGAAGAGCCATCGGCGCGGCGGCCGCCGAGCAGCGAGATACGAGCTCGGCGCCCCGGCCGGACGGGCGCTCAGGAGGCTGGAGCCAGTCACCACCGCCACCACCGCTGCAGGGCGGGAATGAATGAACCGCGGCCCAACGCTCCATCTCAGTCTCCCGGGTCCCACTGCACGGTGGCCAAGATGCATCATTGAAGCATGGCCGAAGTGTGGAGCGGTCGTCAGCGGCAACATGAAGCACCAGGGCTGCCAGGGATGGCCGGACACTGGGCAGCTGTGAGGTGCCGGGGATGCTGGACAGCTGCCCGGGGAGGCGGATGGTAGGGCAGCTGTGAAGCTGTCAGGGATGGCAGAGCAGTTGTGAGCTGTCAGAAATGGCAGGGCAGCTGTGAGCTGCGCCGGGGATGCTGGACAGCTGCCCCTGAGATGCTGGACAGCTGCTCCCGGGTAGGGTGCGGCGCGGGGCGGGGCAGGCGAGGTGCGGTGGGGCGCCGGGGAGGAGGGGGAGTGGGGGGCTGCTCCAGAGTCCCGTGGATCAGGTGATCCTTTGTGCCGTGTAACACTGTGATCTGTCAGCCCGGCCGCGGTGCGTCTGACGGCCATCGACCGTCTCGGCACGCGTCACGAGCCGCAATTGGAGAGGGTGCGTCAACACCTGTCACACACGTCAACGGTCAACAGAAGCGACGTCTCAAATGAACTCATCTCAAATTAAATAGTCTCACTAACTTGGCAGGAAATAGTGTAACCAGAACTATGTCAGCTAATAGGACGTTGAGCAGAACAAAGCATCTGCCAAGATAAGGACAACCACAAAATATAACCCCTCCATGACTACTTACAAATGTTAGGTAGGGGTAGCATGACATTTCAGATCAAAGGACATGTTAACCATTCGAGAACAGTTAAAACAATAGTGTTTGACATTGGAAGACAGGATTTCCCTCAGGTCCTTGCTGAAATGACAGGATTTACGTTCCACATCGTCAATTTCGTCGCATAGCGAAGAGTGGTCGCAGAGGGCTGCTGGTGGGCAATGCTTCCGATACAGCACCGCAGGACACCCTCGATACAGCACCGCAGGACACCCTCGATACAGCACCGCAGGACACCCTCGATACTGCACCGCAGGACACCTCGATACTGCACCGCAGGACACCCTCGATACAGCACCGCAGGACACCCTCGATACAGCACCGCAGTACACCATCGATACTGCACCGCAGGACACCCTCGATACAGCACCGCAGGACACCCTCGATACAGCACCGCAGTGCATCATCGGCACCGCGCCTCACGTTGTACATTTTCTCCGAGTTTCCGAAGGGCCTAGGATCCACTTCGACTGATTCCTTTCAGCTGTTAATTTTGGAGGACTTTGGCGGAAGTCGGATCTATTACGACAATGGCAGAGCCATGTGTAATATCGCCCGTAACCGAAGAGTCTATTGTTCCGATATGAAAGATGCCGTCTGGCCCAATACCGATCGAATGAATGGAAGAGGTCGTGAAGGAAGAGGGAGAGACTGCAAAAGAGAAAATGTGGGAGATGGAGAAGATTAGATAATAATTTATGAGAACTGCTGCGTTATAGGACTATGGCCGTTCGGAGTCTGCTGGAAATTGGAAAGCTCCGCAAGGAAATGACCGTGGCTATCTCGCAGGATGTCGGGCGGACAGTCGAGTATAAAATCGTCGCACCCGTCCACTGACTTACGCGGCTCACAAAAATTACGTAGATAGGTACTACCGTGCAAACTGACTGCGTCATGCTGGATATCCTTCTTCGCCCTGCGCCTTCTTAATATCCCTCTGTGCATTGTGCATGCATATGAGCACACAACAATAGGCATAAAGTATGTAGGTATAGGCACGAGACACGAGCTAGTTCCGTATGTCATTCATGACCTTCATTTTCCATGCGAGTTAAATCCCGGGAATACAAGCTGACATTTCTGCATACAAATGTTCACTTTGATGAATAACGTAAAGGACGTAGCAAGTTTCATCCCGAGCATCGTGATGATGAGCAGACTTTATTCGCCCTGAGGAGATGTAGTAGATGTCTGGTGAGGATTAAGGCAGCTTTTGAGTGAGCTGAGGTTGAGCACGACAGCACGTTAACAGGATGATAAGGGTGACCGGAGGCCTGGAGGACCTACATCTTTCTACGTATTTATTATTTCCGAGAACAGTTTACGGCTTTTTATGCCAATTTATGACAATAATGTCTTGGTAGGTTCTTCCACAAATGCGGTCATGTATGATGAAATGTCACCTGACCCCAGTCATAAAACAACATGAGAACATTAAGCTAATGTTATGACCCTTTCCTTTGATTTAGCGTGGTCATAATACCTAAATAAAACTCCCGAAATGCAAAGTGCTAATGGAACAGAACACAGGAGTAGAACCCACATCGCACTCACAAATTCATTCAACAGGAGAGTAAACAGTACGATAATGCGATGAGCAATGATAAGCTGGCAGTGGACAGTTTTACAGTTCATGCAGTTTTATTGGTCGGTGACCAGATCTTTTCCCCCTTTGGCCATGATTTGCGTTTCGCTGAGCGGTCTCGTCCCCCGAGGTAACGTCAAATTGGATTGTTGGCACGCCTATCGAATTCAGCAGGCAATGGCAGGGTTGCTGAGATCAGCCGGTGGCCGGGTCGGTTTGGCTGATAAGGCTGCCGCGCTTGGCTGCTGAGCTCCTGGGGAAGGTCAGGCTGATGAGACTGCTGAATTATTTAGCAGTGGAGGTCAGCCAGGAAGGCTGCTGAGTCGGACCGCTGAGTTGGGCTGCTGAGTCGGGCTGCTAAGTTGGCTGCTGAGCTCAGGACTCACCGGCGCCGACGGCCACCACGCTGGCCTTCCTTGCTCCCTCCGACATCACTCCTCCCTCCGACGGTGAATCAATACCAAGACAGTGGCGGCGGCGGCGGCACCGCCACCGGACCGCAGCCCGCGGCGGACGCGGCGCGCATGCTCCAATCTTGGCGCAGCCGGTCGCGCTGCGCGCCTCACCCCATCGACCGAGCGAGCCACGCGGCTCACCATGCTGTCTCCCCCCTCCCCCCCCGCGAACCCCGCTGATGTGATGCAAGGGCCAAGGTCCTTGCATGTGTGTATGTGTGTGTGTGTGGGGGGGGGGGGTAATGATGAAATCTTGTAAGGCACGAACAGAGTCGCTGAAGCTACATTACTATTCAAGAACAGACATTATCCAGTGGTATTAAGCAGGCGGTTTCCCAAACATCTGCAACGAGGCCTTTAGGAACAATGGTATTATGCGGTATGGCTTAGAATAATTCATTAAAACTGTCTGCTTTGCTAGCAAACAGGAAATACGCTAGCATATATGCCACTGTAAACGAAACCGTAGGCTGGTCGGTTGACATATTGCAATGTACATACCTACTACGTTTGTTTGGAAAGATATAGCTCAGTTTGTTTGGCCGTCACTGGAGGGGTATTTATGGACAAGTCAGCCTGAAAAATAAACATTTACCAAACTGACTCTTTCACCAAACTTCGGCGGGATGAGGATGCTTTTTTAGGACCTCCGTTTAGTGGTTTACAAAGCGGCGCTGTATATATGGAAAATAAAAGTTTAGTAACTGTGGATCGTAAAAAAACATATTTTTGTGGCGATTGAGGGCTTATAGGCTTAGGGCTGCAGACATTTAGGGACGAACACCAACGACCAGGGGTTGATTTTCACCCCCCTAAGAGCTCGAAAAAAACGCAACATATCGACAAGCGGCAAATGGCGTTAGATAAATCGTTACAAGGACTATAGAAATTACGCAGGTCATTTTCAGGTCAGGTCAATATTGAGATCACATATTTGCCAAATCGTTTTTCGTAAATAACTTTTTAGCTATGACAGATAACGCAATCATTTTGGTACCATCATATTCCTCTCGTAAATTCGAGTCAAAACATATTTGTTTTGTTTCCAAAAAAGGCCAATTTAAAAAAAATTGACCTAAGGTCTAAGTCACGTGGTAACCCAAGTAGGTCAAGATGGGTCATGTTGCATATGAGTCGATGCGTCTTGGCGGGTCAAACACTTCAGTGCCATTTTCATGTCTCTAACGTCATTCTATCAGAAGTTATTGGCAAAAACGGTTTGTGACCTCAGATGATATCAGATAACCTTGTAAGAGGTCATTGTTCAAATATTGCACATGTATCATCAATAATGGCCTAAGATAGCATGGTCCTGAAAGAATTGGACTGATACGATGATTGTCCTTGAAATAAGAAGCATTTGAAGATTTTCCCATTTACTGAAAATGGGGAGGTAACCAAAATGGCCTGATCTCAGGTAAAGGACACAAGATCCAAGATATATCAGTTGTAGATTCTGGTACTCTAATGTATTGTTGAAAGTTTCAAATCAATCGGTCAATCACTGTGGCTGTGGCACACCTGAAAACATTTTTGGAGGTGGGGTGACGTAACCTGGACTGGTGACCTGACCTGAGATAACCTGGGGTCAAAATTTTATCACAATGTTCACAATCGATGTCCGAGTAGGTGCGCTAACTTTGGCGGTGATCGACGAAAAACCCGAGAGGGTGGAAATCAACACCCTCCCGGTAGTGTGAGGGTTAAATATCACCCTCTAACATCATTATAATTATATATATTGAGAGAAAATGAAGAAATTGACTCATGCGATAAAACCTAGCGACCAGAGAATTACGCCGTGCAAATATCTGCTCTAATACAATTAGCTATATTTAATTGTCAAGGCGCGATATATTGGCAACACGATTTATGGCGTTTTATGACGTCAAAATAGTACATTTAAACCAAACATTAATCTTCCTAATTTGACGGCTCAATTACTTATCTTCATGAATAAGATAATGAAGTTCTTGAGATTCGGCTTAAAGTAACTTCTGCTTATGGGCGATTCACACCGGGTACGTCTTGCGTCAAACTGACGCTGACGCCTGCGTCAGCGTCATTTTGACGCATGGCGAATCTGGCGTGAATCGCCCATTGTAGAAGTTGCGGTCTTTTCACGGTGCGAAAGCTGGATTTCACGGTGGTCTTTTCACGGTGGATCCACAGGACACGTGACATATTGCAGTGTGACCTGAATCATTGAATTTTAAAATGATGCAGCACTGAGATGAACAATTAAAATTGCGTCCGTTTTATCCTTCAATTAGTGTCAAGTCAGGATAAAGACGATTGGCAAGGTGACTATGACAAGGCGGGTTTCAACGCTTCAGAAGGTCGGCTCGTTGGGTGATATTTGAGCCGGGAGGAATGTTCTGGTGCTCGCTGACAGTAGCCGTCAGCAGGGAAGGGTTTAACAGTGTGCAAGCCTCCCAATCAGTGAACTGAAAACTTTGACACTGAATTCTGTAGATGAGCAGATCTGATATGCGCAGGCATCTGCACAGCCGTTTGAAGGCAACCTACATAGTCAATGGCATGAGGTTAAACTTTGGTATATCCAAATTCGTGTGATTATACCTTAGTTGTCTGAGATTTCGTCACTTTTCTAGCATAATGTATGTTAACAACATGGAAGTCGCCACTGCAGGAGTGGGGGGACTGGGGCGGGTACCCACTACCCCTAGGTTCGCCCGGAACCCTTTCTGATACCCGCGGGTTCGCGGGATTTTAACATTAGTCAAATGGGCCCGTCCGTGTAGCTCAGAAGGGGAGAGCGATGGGCTTCCCGGTAGTGAGAATCTGAGTTCGAGGTTCTTCGGCGCTTGCTAGTTGCTCCTGACTGGGATGACCTGCGGTCGGTGGCAGCGGCCGCACTCGAGGCCAGATGACGTCAGTGGGCAAGTCGGACCGTAACTTTATTTTAACAACCATGGGGCAGACCATCAAAAACCCTCGATGGTTTTCGCTACCCCTGATTGGCCCCTCATTCAACATTGTGTGGTGACGCGACAGGTTGACAACATAAATGGGTTGTAATACCCGTTCGTGCTATAGTAACCGGGTTACCGGGTGGCTTGGATCTTCTTTATTGTATTTTATGAAATATCCGTGAGGTATAGCCTAAACACATTGATTTCTGTGTCACTTTTGAAGAAAAAGACATATGTATGAGTATGTATCAACCATTGATCACGTTCGTACGATAAAATGATGTCTTGAATGAATGCAAGGGCTCCGCCACGCATTTGAGGTTGGGGGGGACGGAGCGAGGTAAGCCGAGCGGTCACCGGAGTGAAAAGTAGAGGGGGGGGGGGGCAGTAAAGTTATCGATAGAACGGAGCAGGAGGGGATAAATCCTCACACATGCCTACATTTTCGATAAAATACCTTTTAGCTGTAGGCATTCAGAATCCACTATCATGTATCCTATTTATACATAGTAATGATAGTTGAATAAAATATTTTGTATTGTTCAGCTAAACCTATAATAATAGGTATGGACCGCATATACTAGCTAGGCATTGATTAACGACTTAAACAAAATCACCATGTGTATTCCATGAAAAATACAGAATGACGAAAGCTTTTTGGAAAAAAAATAGAGTGCATAATAGGAACA
Organism: Balanus nubilus; assembly: GCA_031763405.1. Taxonomy (NCBI): domain Eukaryota; kingdom Metazoa; phylum Arthropoda; class Thecostraca; order Balanomorpha; family Balanidae; genus Balanus; species Balanus nubilus. The sequence goes on along the minus strand of JARFNZ010075515.1, from coordinate 45 downwards.
CTACATGCCCGATTTTGTGCTCCTGAAATTACAATCACAGGATGC
>JARFNZ010075514.1:2297-22284 GCA_031763405.1 Balanus nubilus | reverse complement strand
ACGCAACGAAATGTGACTTCCGAGATACGAGTCCTGGCTTTGCCCCCCCAACTTGAAATGAGTTCCTACGCCCCTGATCCCATATTGGGACCTTGCTCCAGTAATCATCCACTAGAGATACACAAAGCTAGAGATAGCCATCTGAAACAGTATACCAGCCGCACTACTCGGCCACTAGCCACTCGGCCCGCGACATCGCCGCAATTTTTTTACGCGATATCGTCACGATATTTCCCGCGACATCGTCGCGATTTCCCCCGCAATATCGCCGAGCCGGGCCATAGTACGCAAATTGTGAATAAACGCACTTCATTGGGTCGGGGAGTTGTGTCACGACACCATTGTATGTGTTTGTATTTCCTCCCTCTTGTGTTTCCTGTGTGTGACTCGGGGCGTAATAGCCACTAAGTTTGTGGATATCGGTTCAACAATGAAAATACATAGTATACAGCCTGGATATTTCTAAAGACGGTAAACACAAGTACCGACAAAATTACAAATTATTGAGCTTTCATGGTTCATAGTGAATCTTATTCCATGATTCAGTTTGTTATTTGTAGTCTGGATGACGGATTGTGTACAATTTGTCTGATCTGGCTGAGCGAGGGTCATGCCCCAGTCGTCCCGGAGACCTATGGAACTCAAGAGGTGAGAGCTCACATCCTCTGAGTGGACTCCTTGTGCCAAGACGTGCATGCTGGTGGTGTTGAGTGTGTGGTGATGCGTTCACCCCTGTGACTTGCCTTACGAGTGCGGGCTCCTCCTAGAAGCTAGAGCGACGGCCGGCAGTGTAGTTTGATGGGAAGTTTCCATCGCACACTTTCATGAATGGAACGGACTAATGTCAGCCGTTTTTAAGTGGGGCAAGTGACAATATTCCGTTTCTTATTCCCTTTCATTACTTGGGAAACTAGAAAGGTTGATGGAAACGAAGCACGTATCAAAAGTGTGTCAGAGCGCTAATGTTGAATGCAGACCAAATTTTATATGGAAATAGAAGTTCAGCTTCGGAATGACTATTATCTTTTAGAGCTTCGTGACTCGAATCAAGGTTTTAGGTTCCATTGAACACAGCTCATAAATTGCCTCTGGCCAGGTGTTCGAGACACCACGCTGCGATGCGGCGCTGCGAAATCCTATTATGAATGATGGCGCAGCTCAGAGTAAAACCTGTAGAGTCATTGGCATTTATGCGACATTCACCGTGCTTGCTGTGGGCAATGCACATGACCTTTGACATTTAGATGATGTGGCCGGTACTGCGAACCTCTATCGATATACTGTGCGGTTTTGCGTCTGCCTGTTCGACGTGTCCGCTCGGACATTTTCATTTGCAGTAAAGCGCTGCTTAAGCGGAGTCACTGATTCGATTAAGCATCGACAGTTCACCTTATCCCTTTCCGCTTTCCTTAAGCGATATCGTTTGGCGGATTTCGACTTGTCAGGCGAGGCGCAGTTTGAGCCCGATATCATCCGTATTTGCATCGATGAAGACACGGTTATGTCTCATCTGAATACAATGGCTCGGCTCTCACATTGACGTTGTCTTTTGCAAGTCGAAAGTTGTTTACACACTCCCGTGTCATTGTTCTGGCGTTTCCAGTCCTTGTTAGATTCTGCTCGAGCTGGTTCATCCGCTTCTAAAACGCAGAATGTCAGGGTCGCATCTTCGGTGAATGTCAGGGTCGCATCTTCAACGTCATAATTTACATTTCAATGGCGACTAGCGAAGCGAGCGCGGGATGCTGCCAACAGTGTGATTCAGTCAAATGAAGTTAAACGTTCGCGAACGTTGTTCGTTGCCTTTTCTGTAGAGTTCAATGTCGTTCTTATTCGCTGTGTCCCGTGTGCACGTTGGCTCACATGCAAACTGAACGTGTTCGGTTGCATTCGATGGCAGCTTGTTGCGGCTTCATGGTGGCTGATGGGCGTTATATCCGCCTGCCCCAGTGCTCGGAAGTGTAACTCTTGTATTCTCTTGAATTAAATTGTGGACGCATTTGAACTCTGTATTTATTTAAACTTTGTATTCATTTAGTTTTACAGTCATTAGAACCTCACAAATTCGAATCATTTGGTGTTTTATCTCGTACCGATTTGGTTAATTATCAGTTGTCACCAGTTGCTCAGCTTGCGTGTGAGTATCTCGTCAGACGATGGAATGCCCTTATAAGGCTGCCATTCTCACCCTGTCAAATGTTGACTGAACCTGTCAACACAGGCGGTCGGTGATGATGGCGTCAACTCCGGCAGCTGCCCAGCGATCGGAGCCCGTGCTGGTTCTCAATGGTCCCAGCCCGTGCTGACCTCGGCAGCAAACGTTCAGCTGTTTAGCTCCCACGTCGCTTCTGTGTGTATACGTGCTCTGTGTACTCGCTCTGTGTACTGGGAGCAAACACTGATGGTCGCCTTAGAGGCCAGGTATGCCGGCATTACACGCCACATTAACTCGGTCTCCGTTACATGACAAATGGCCCGACCATGAATACACATCCTCACGTCGTAACGTAACCCGTCCTCGCCTGATGTGGCAATGGGCGAAGACGGAGCATGCTGAACATGAGGTAGGGAGGTGTCTGCTTCAGAGGCTAATTCTGAGTTCCATCATGGCGCATCGTTTAATGGCTGATGGTACTGTTTTTGCTGTCCTCAACTCGCAATATGCTTTCACAACAAATTATGAATCCCCGTGTAGTTTTTTGTTCGACGTCTCGTCGACGCCGTACCATAATACGTGACAAATTCAGTTTTCTGGCGCTAGCGGCTAAACCAGCGGAAATATGAGCAATGAATCAACCTTTTCTGTACACACACTCCTCAAAGTCATACCGTGGTGTATGTTGACAGACGCTCTCCGTGTGCTCGGATCACGTGTTAGCACGTGCAGCCCTGTGTCGACACGTCCATCCGATGTTAGCACGTGCCGTGCCGTGTACCATCGTGGCCGTCGCCTGTGCAGCGTCCCAGCGTCCCAGCATGTCCGCTGGACGCACGTCCCGCACCTGCGGCCGACGGGGCCGGCAAAAACGGCCCCCCGCTGCCGTGAGCAGCCCGTCTGTGGCCGTGTGAAAGCTGACCCGGCCGGTGACGGCGGTGCCGACCGACGCTCGCGCCAAAAAGTGCGCGCGCGCGCTCGGTTGCGCTGCTCATTGCGTCACCAGCTCTGTGAGCGTGTGTTGCGCGTTTGAGGCCCCATGAGGCCCCGGGGGTCCAGGGCCCTGGTTGGCTATAGGCCGTCTGACATCCCGCTGCTTAATTGGCACTTATACGCTTTGGAGAATTAATGTGATGCGTAAGCGGGTTTCGATAGACAGGGTTTTAGCTATTAACAGAGACTGACTTGCCGATGTTTTACCGGATGTTTGTATGACTTTAAAGCGGGGTTTCTGCGTCAAGCCTGTTGCTGTGAATAGCGTAGCGTACTTCCAAGCATTCGTGGATTTGTTTATTGCTTTTTATGAAGCTGGCCTCAAAAACAGGACGAGCACCAGTGGTGGCCTTCCCGGAGAATGTTTGCCGGTTCCGCGGGCTGAACAACCGAGAGAACGGTCCGTTAAACAATTAACCACCACCTGGTAAATCGGCCAATTAATCTAGCCACTGTCCTCGTGAAAATGACGTGTTTATGTTTGCGTAATCATCAGTTTGGTTGAGCTCCGTTTGTGTGCGTGTAATAGGCTGGGGATGATTTAAAGGCCAGTCATGTCACAAAAGGTGACTGGCGCTATTCACTGCCTGTGGGCGGTGCTGCGGGTGTCTCTCATGTCGTTTGTGACAGTGCGTGCCGGTAGCATGTGCTTGTAAAAAGGCCGAGACTTATTTTATGGTGCTATTCGCTGTGTTTGGCTTCGTATGTAGTACATCTCCATGCTTATTTTCAGAGATAAGTAGGTCGTTTCTTTGTCGTTTTGTTGTGCAAAACTTCGAGACGATAGGGCGATGGCGGCTGGGCAGGGAGGGGCGTGGGTGGATGATGGCTATGCTCTTGTGATCAAGATAACGATAGCTGACTTATGAAACGGCACCCAATTGCAGGTATTTTGCAAAGCGTATGCAATCAAGTGTTGTCATGGCTGCTAGTGCTTTTTGATATAAACGTTTGAATTAGCATGCATGGTATCGTTACTCGAAGCTTTTATTGCCATTTAGCCGCTTATTCATGCTTTCGTCTAATAATGCTGTTTTACATTACTTTAGCTGTATCTCAGGCGCTCCTCTGCCCACGGGTTGTCCGTGATTATCATCTGCTACGCACGCGCTGAGCTCCACATGCAGTGTGAGCTATTTCGCAGTACCTTTTTTGGTTGGCCTCTTGAATGCTGGCGCCGAACGTCATCTGAACATGAGCCTCACCTCGCTGATGGGCAGCTGATGAAATCCGTGGGAATCACAGCGGAAAATGGTTGGTCTGCGGCCTACCCCCACAGTGGCGCCGGAGAGTGGCACCGCCCGACCCGATACCATCGCAAGGTTAAGGCCGCCCCCGACCCCGCCCCCGCCCCCGCCCCGGCCCCGGCCCCGCCGGTTTACGGTACACCCTGCATTCGCCTCACTTACGTAACCAGCGGCGAATTCCTGCCCGACTTTTACCAGGAGCCGGCTGACTGTCAAGGCAGTATCACGCTCCCGGTGATAATAATGTTAATTAACTGGCGAAGATTGACACCAAGCCTGAGGTTCTCCTGACATGATTAGCACACTGCTCAACGAGACTTAGATTGAGTCGTATAAGGTGATGAGAGCCCGGTCAATGCCACGGGACATCGGGTCGGTGGTCTCACAAAAGATACCAGTGCTGAATAGCCTCAATGTGCCAGAGCGTCTTAAAATATCGTCACCGCTCCAATGATGACTTCCCTGGGTCTGCGCGCCCGTGAGTTGCCGCCGTGTGAGGGGTAATGGAGCCGACCGCGATCAGCTCTGTTATGAGACTGGGGAAGGATGCTCCTGGGAGTTACATCACTCTGTTGTGGGGGTGAATAAGACGGAAACACATATAGCTCAGCCTTGTGGCATGCCTTTCATAGCATGCCATTCATGGTGACTATTTAACCCAAAAATAACGAACAAGTTGACTTGTCGTTTAGTGACGAGTGACGTGTGCGTTGATTGTGCTGACATTGCTCCTGGCGTAGTCGTCACTGATTTTGGTGGTGCTTGGTGTCCCTCTGGTTACCGGCGGGACAGTTACGTATCATTGATGGCAAGAATATCAGTATAAGAGGTAACAATTTTGGGGGTTTCGGGGGCCAAAAGCAGTACGTAATTTGGTATCTTTATTTAAACCTTGGGAAATATAAAAATCAGGTAAAAATATGATTAGCAATGGATTAATGGAGATGCTTTGTTAAGAATATGATTAATAAAAACCTTAGCCTCATACTAAATGATATATTTAATGAAAGCGAGACAAATAAAAGAGACAGTCTCTTTTCTTTGTCTCGCTTTCATTAAATATATCGTTTAGTATGAGGCTAAGGTTTTTATTAATCATATTCTTGATAATGAGCCTAAAAAAAACGCTTACCCACCAGATGCTGCATTATCTTAATTTTCGGAGAACCATACGTCCTAATCATCACCTGATCTGACATGCTTAGTTGTTTTGATCGCCAAACTCGTATTTGTGTTCCTGTTGCCGCATGACATCTTAATCCCAGAAAAGTTAAACCTGCTTTGAGAAACCAGATGCTCGTCAAAATCCGGAAACTGATAGGTGTTCAAAATCCCTGATTATGGTATGGTCGGCTAAAAAGTGGCAACTCTTATCAGTATTAACCTATTTTACGATGAAAGGAGTGAGGTTTCAGCGAATATAAATAGCCATATAGTTACACAACAGGTACAAATGACATTATAAGGCAGATTGCTTGTTCGAATCACGGCATACTTCACTTCAAAGTGGTTTTGTTTATTAAAGACCGCTCTTTGTGTGGTCGTACCTGACATTGTTATGCTGAATATGGGGGTTTGTTAAGGCTACCTGCTGCAGCCCATGGCCTCGTCTCCCCCGTCTGAGTCGGTAAACACGACCGAGCTAACAGCGCTGCTGGGCTGGCCGTAACAGCGCTGCTGGGCTGGCCGTAACATCGCTGCTGTGCCGGCTGTAATATTGCTGCTGTACCGGCTGTAATATTGCTGCTGTACCGGCTGTAATATTGCTGCTATGCCGGCTGTAATATTGTTGCTGTGCCGGCTGTAATATTGCTGCTGTGCCGGCTGTAATATTGCTGCTGTGCCGGCTGTAATATTGCTGCTGTGCCGGCTACTGTGCCGGCTGAGGCCAGTCTGCACCAGGTCAACTAACCAGCTTCTAAATATCAGGCCAGCTAACCAACCTCCATGCACCAGCTCAGTTAAACGACCTCTGTGCACCAGACCAGTTGACCGTCCTTCATGCACTGGGGCAGTTAATGCAGCATTCGTTAGCAGTGCAGCAGGGGGTCAGTGGGCCGCTGTTTTTAGATACACTGCTGCGAGAGCGGCTGGCCTGCGACAGACACGGTCAACTCAACAGGCGACGGCACCGAGAACGACCCTCGACCCACTCCATGTCTGTTGTTGATCGCTCTGTCGGACCTACTCCGACTCCTGCCGAGTACTTGCTCTACCCAAATCAGTGCTGACCCCCCACAGAGCAGCACGTTTGAACATAATCAGCGCCGATCGACTGACGAGTTTCCCGAGACGAGTTTGACGCGAGTTTCCCGGCGGAGCAACCGTCGCTCATGGCCGATGCCTGCTGGCCTCGGCGCACACGACCTGCGCACAGGGCCGGGGCCCACGACCGGCGTATGAGGCCGCTTTTTCGTGTGCCGGTGTTTTTGCACGTGTTTGGGCGGGCGGGCCGGCGTGGGGCGTGGCACCGCGGCAGGTCGGCGGGGATGGCCGGGTCGGCTCGGGGTGCAGGTCAGCCGGCGCCCCCTGCACTGGGTCAGGGTCGTCGGACCTGCCGCCGGTGACCCAGCCGCGCTTCTGGACGGGTCACGGGGTCCGCAGCGGCTGTGATGCATGGTGGTGCTGATGGAGAGGGCGACGGCGATGCTGTGACGTCATGACTTCGTCGGCTTTCTTGTGAACGTCGGACGCGCCGTCTCCGGTGTGTCTGTGTTCCATGAATCTGAGATAACTCTTCACTAAGGGAATTGTCGTGTTCCCTGCTAATTTATAAACGACGCAGACCCTTTCGTCTTCTTACAACGGCGCAATATTTTCCAATCAGCGCTCGAGTCATCATAGAAGTCAACTTTTTATCCAACCTCGACGTGAATAGATATTGAATTGAAGTATCGGTAATCCCATTGTGCACGGTTTCATTATGCACGGCGCATCACAGCGCTCCGTATCTCCACAGTGAAGATCCGCTCCGCGTGAGCGCGCACGCTGTGAGCCAACTCCGGCGGCCTTCACCTGTAATGTGTCGATAAATTGATTGGCACTCCGTCGGACGTTATGGCTGCTAATGTAGGTGTGCCCGACGTTGACCCAGGTTATTGTTTCGCAGCACACGTTTCGTGCGTGCCCAGCGTGGCTATTCGGACGGGATCGCCTTGGGAGGGCCGCAGGCAGCTCATAAAGTTAAGGCACCAGGTTCATTAACTCTGTCTGGCTGTCCTTGTGACTGCAGTGCGCGGTGTAGCTCCGAATACTAAAGCCCAATTACTACCACTAAGGCGAAGTGGTAGCAGTTGCTACAGAAGCTGTAGACAAGGAAAGGCGAAGTGGCAGGAGTGGCGATAGAGCCGCCGACGAGGGGAGACGATGCGGTTGGGGTTGCTACAGATGCTGCTGCAGCAGTGTCCCTTTACAGCTCTGTCTGCAGTCGTGATTCCCACCTCTGCTCGCTGTTATCTCAGGTTTCATTCGGGCGCCCTTCGCAGCTGGTGTGCCTTTGAGCTAAAGAGCGATTCGTTAAGTTTTATTGCTCGTCATTTTCGCCATGGCCCCTTGGCCCAGGTCACTGCGCTGTTACTGTCAGACGTTACTCCTGCCGAATGTTACCGGTGTGACTATTCACTTATAGGTCGTCTGCTTCTAATGAGCCATATGCCAGGAGCAGCATATGGTCCATCTAGTCATAGCGCCTTCATCTCGAAGACTAAATGGACATATCCGTGTGTGCTGGCTGACTGATAGAAATAACCACTAATAAAGATAGTTAACGTCTTCATTTTGCAATCTGGAAGGCGCTCGGTATGTATGGGAACGAAGCCGGATCTTGCTTCAGTTCGTGAAGCCATACGTTCCATGAATTATTCTCAGGGTCCACTATGCTTCAGGAACTCGTGCGAAAATGCGTCAGCGGCTTTCGTGTCGATGTCTTTAATTTCATCATTTCTAGTCTTCTAAAAAGGGGGAACCGCCTTGATTGTTGGACTCAGACTCCAGAGTCATTAAAACGGAGTTCCTACTGAGGCGGCGGACGCCAAAAGGCATCTGCCAGCCATCATTTTACCGGGCGCCGGTCCGTCGGACCAAAGTGGAATTTGTGTTTGCATATGTATTTTAATTGATCAAATTCAACCTGGATTCGTCGGACTGACGTCCGTCAATGTGACGGTGCGTCTTGGCGTCCGTCGCTCGTAATGTAAACTCCTCATAAGTCGCTGGCTCCGTCTTCGTTTTCAACCACTGACAATCTGAATGAAATCTACTGGTTTTGGTCTGGGCAACTCTTTGGCAGCAGTGATGATAGCATTTACATCCAAACCGGAAGTCCTGACTGGTTCACGTTGTTGACTGTCGGCCATTGTAGAGCATGTTTGAATGTCCGCCGTTGACGTATGCTTTAATTTTTGCTTCGTTTTCTCTCATAATTCATTCCAATCACCTCTTAATCATGTAAGCGTCCCACAAAGGATTTTAAACGCAGCGAAAATTGATGTTCAAGGAGGGAAATATTCTCGTAAATCACTTCACAGATGCTTATGGAGTTATGACTGCTGTACCATCTCTGCATTTAAACGTCGGGACACTTGGCCGATTTATCACCGTCACGGCCCGTGTAATGTGACGGCGACTAACCGTGACAACACGTTACCGTGTGTTAGTGCCGCTCCACGGGTCGCGGTGTCGCGGCCCGGTGGCGCCGCGCTGGTGACATTTCTGGCGGGGATATGTATCTCTGACGGCGCTGCCGGACCGCCAGTGTGTGTGACAGACGCTGTAACTGCTGCTGACGCTGGCCGTTTCACTGACTGTCGGTGACCGCCGGTGACTGTAGCGGTGACTGTCGGTGGTGGACGCGGTGGTGACTCAACTGAGCAGAGCTGATTATGTGGTCCGCCGGCCGCGGCGGCCGCCCTGAGCGCCTTCCCTTGCCTCACCCGTGTGTACCTGCCGCGCGCGCTGCCTTACCGCCGAGAACGCAACCCTAATGGCCGGCCGGTTACGAAAACGATGCGGCCGCCGCGCCTCCATTCCTGCCCGCCTCCGTCCGCCGCGCCTCGCACCCACCGCCCCCGCCATCGCCACCGGCACCGGACGTGGAGCAGCGGCGACGGCAGGCTCTGATTCAGCTCACCGGGCTGTCGAGCGGTGGGGGTGGTCGTGAGTGTGTATTCTGCAATGCTGTATCAGCTCTCCACCTGTCAGGTCTTACCATGTGTTGGACCCGGGTCAGACCACCACAGTAGGCCGCTGGGTGCTGCAACCCTCCCTCTCTTCGTGGCGGCGGTTAGCAGAGAGCGGGGGCGAACCGAGGTACAGCCTGGCAGGTAGACTGACCCGCCGCACTTGTGCGTCCGGGCCTGACCACAGCTGCGGCGTCCTCTCTGTCCATACACACTATCAGGGAGAGGGAAGCCGCTCCGGTTAGTTCACCTCTCCCCCCGTGTCATGGGGGTGCCTCTGAAGTGCCACATCTGTGTTCCACGGAGGTGGTGCCTCGGCCATGTGCCACTGAAGTCCCAGATTCTGCCGTGCAGCGAGGTGCCACGGCCGCGTCCCTCGGCTGTGTGCCACTGCTGGCCACGGCGTCGCCTGCGGGCCGCTGTGTGTTTGTGACGGACCGCGCGGCGGCGGTTATCGGTCGTCACGACTCCCGTCCGTCAGCCACCTCGCTGCCGGCCGGCCTCTCTGGCCTTGTACCGGCACGTAATTGTGAGAACGGGCACCGCCAGCGGACGTACTGCCGTGTTCACCAGCGCGGCTCGCCTCGCCCCCGAGCGCCTCGGCGCCCCCGGCTGATGGGATCGAGCCGGAGCCATGGCGGCGAGGGGTTGTTTTGACTCTGCTCGGTTATTGAAATCAGTGGCGACGGCGGCCGTTCGACACAATACGGCCGCCGCCGACAATGGGAGGCCCGATGTCTGAGTGATGCCCGCTGGTTAGTGGCGGCGGCGGGCGCGGCGGGAGGCGACGGGGGGTGCTGGTGGTACAGCGGGCCGCCGCGCAGCCTCTGTGCGTCGCCGGAGGGGGCGCACTCCGCTCGCCGGGACATGGCTCCCGATCATCCCTGGGCTGATGGAGCAGCCACGATCACCGCCCCACCCCAACCCCCCCTCCACGCCCCCATCCGCCGCCGCTGCCCCTCCGGACGCAGATCTCTCTCCAGTGTCCGCGGCGGGGCGGGGCGGCGACGGGTCGCATCCTGCCGCAGTAGCCTCGGGCGGTGATAGGACAGCGATTGGACGGCGCCCCGGCGGCGGTCGGTTCCACGGCCGCTGCTCCGCCGGAGAAATCTGATCGCTCGGCAGCTGATCGGGAGTGACCGGGGCTGATCGGGGCTGATCGGGGCTGATCGGGGGTCGGGACGGCAGGAGATGGTGTTGATTGGTGGAGGATGGGGCCGGTGGTCGCCGCGCGCTGACAGCAGTTCGGCCGGAGCGGCGGCGGCGGCGGTGCGTGAGCCGGGTAGTGGCCTGGGGTGCTGTTATCTGGGGATCGGTGGGCGGAGTGGAGTGTAGTCAGTTGAATCTCTTTGCGAATTATATATGTGAAAAATTGACGAAAATTAGCCGTCTAGTTGTAGTAAGTTGAGATAGCCTGCTCATGAATAAAGTACCTAACCCCTGGTGTTAGCTAATCCATTTACGGTGTTAATCCTTTATAATTTCCTGAACACTGCAGGCTCCAGTGGTTGGGGCATATTAAGTTCGACATATATCTAGTTTTTCTCTGCAAAATTCGTAAGCTATAACAGCAGCCCAGTAGCTTCGGTCAATTTTCCACGTCTCTGGATTATCGCGGGTCGACATACCTGGTGCCAGTCTATAGATCTCCGGGCCGCTCTGGGTCGGTGATGACACCTCGCCGTCCTCTGAGGTGTCATCACCGTGTTCTTCGAACTGTCGCCTCGCATGCTGCCCTGTATGTCGATTTAATGAGACGCGAGGTGCGGCTATAATGAGGAGCGAGGGACGGGCGGCGTTAGATGTGTCGCGCTCGGTCAGCATCAGTGAGAGGATTTGTTCTGATGTACGGTGATGTAACCAACGAGATAAACTGCTGGCTGATCGAGGAGTGACGTCATCAGAATGTGATTAAGTGTTTAATGGTGGGCGCTGAAACTCACAGGGAACACCAAATGTCCTTTTAATCGGAGCGCCGAGAGCTGAGGACATAACCACCATCTTCAACTCGTGGGCAGTCGAAAACCAGGTGTTCCGTAAATGGCTGATTGTGGAACTCTGTCGTGCTTGGACCAATCATCCCTAGTCCGAGTGAAAACGCCATCATTATTGGTCCCATACTCCTCTGATCTGATCTGTGTACGCTTTCAGTACTAGTCCGAAGCGCCTCAGGTGTGTAAATGTTTCATTGTAACTACCCAATACCCTTGGTTCGCCCGTCGTCCTTCGTCACAATGGTGGTATAACACGCTGGCACTCTCAGTCTACGTTGTTTGACTCTCGTGCACACCTTTTATCTCCCTCACCCTTCTGCCCGTTAACCCAGATACCGCCTTCGAAGGCGCATTTACTGCCGTACTTTTTACAACCCATTGGCCACTGGGTGTTGGTGCGCAGGCAGGTCGTGCAATAAGTTTGTTTAGTCATCCAATTCCCCTAGCTCGTGAATTGCCTTCCAGAGGTTACATACTCGAGGTGTGAATGACTCCTGCAGCCTAGCCTTGCCCCCACTATTTGTGCCCGAGGCAAGGTCGATATGTTCGTGCGAGTTTACTGATTTGAGCCTTAGCTTGAAGTAACTGCTCGCCCCTTTATGTAGGGCTGATCTGGGGACAACTGGAGAGACTGATTTCTGAGCCGAGTTTTTATTGTATATGAACTTTTGGCTTTTGTCACGTAATGTGTTCTCTAGAATCGACGTCGTTAGTGATATCTTGCTGCCAATAATGGCTATGAAACTGCGGAAAGTCATCTCAATGACGTTAGAATGGCGTCTGATTGATTTTTTTTCTCGATAGATCTTATCCCTTAACATATTTCATGATAAACCAGTATTTAAGTACCACCTACAACCAGTGTGACAATATAACAGCATTTAAGAAATGTGTTTACCTTATCTCGACGGAATTTTCCCGTTGTGTGTTCAACAGAAGGTCATAGGTGTTATGATCATTCGTATTCCTTCGCGAATGGCATTGTTTGTTTTTCCGTTCTAAATTAGGTAAACCACCATACTGGATAGCTTTGATAGATAAGCACAGCTCTTTGCCCTTTCCTCAGTGAAAGGTCAAAGATTAACACTTTCACAGACCTTTGCTACATACCTTTCCTTTGTAAATTCTCATATCTTGACATCTAACTTAATGCCATGTTTGTCAACGTGCATTTTTCACATAGAAATCTGCTTTCCAGGATTGTTGCGATTTGATTAGATTCGGAAATGTTTGATTACCTTGTTGCATCATCAATTTGGCTAAATCTTCATTCCCCAATATATTTTCATATCTGACATCGATTTCATGCTTTACGATTTTTGTGCATTTACAGAGCTATTGTAATGGAATTCATCGTATGTTTTGTTTGTTATTTAAGCCTTTCTCTTTCGTAAGAAGAACGCCTTTAGTAAAAGTCACCTAAATCGACTGTGTAAAATCCGTGTAAGGAGGTGTAGGCTTTATTTTCCCAAGGATCGTCCAGAGTGGACTCTTGCAAATAACTATGCAGAACATGTTCCATTCTGTCCGGAACTCAGAACAGCTGGTTTTCAATAATCGTCCCTTCTCAATCAGCTTCGGTAGCCCCAACAAGTAGACGGCTTCAATGGGGAGATGACTTGCCCTCTGCTGGCGTCTCGTGTCCAGCATTGTACCAGCTGTATTGAATGCCACCCCACCTTGAAACTGGCTGCTATTGGCATTAACAGTGAATGGAGGGGGAGGAGGGACGGCAAGGCTGCTGTGATCTGTTTGGTTTTTAGTTGGTGTGACGAGTTTGGTGATGTTATTAAGTTGCCGTGGACGATTTTGGTACTGATGTGTTGCAGTGGGACCTGGTGCTATATAATCCTGCAAGAGTGGTTGTTGGTTTGTGTTTGTCGTGGCTAGTGTTGGGTGATTGAGGAAGTTAGGGTGATTGATGTTGGGCGTGCGATTCCTTCGAATTTCATAACAGCTTGGCCAGTGACCACTAAACGATATCAATTTCGTTGCTGCGGCAGTCGGTGTCATTCATGACAGTCAGTGTCATTCATGACAGACAAACGTTCACTAATCGTGAGAGCATGTCATTGGCGGAAACCTCCGCGTACCCCACCGCCGCAGAAATGTACGAGGATTACATTCCACGCGAGACCTTCTCACGGTTAGGGGCCTCACAGATTGGCGGATATTTGAATAAAGTGTGAACCACTTTGGTGTTTCTGGTTTGTGACCAGGAACTCGGTATTATCTCATGGCAGGCGGTTGTTTGAGCCCATAAGTTTGCGATGATTTCCACCCGTAGTCGTACATTTGGGAAGCCACACCGGCAGTTTTGTTAAAACCAAGCTTATGTGAGTCTTATCTGAAATGAGCTGGGCGTGATGGATGAGTGAGAGCCAACCAAAGGATATTCGACGTGCGAATTCCTCCAGCATCGTTACTAAATACAGCAATAATAATTACAGCATTGAACTGGGCAACGAAATTTCCCTTTCTTGCTTTTTCGAAGGGTTATTTTATCCTGAAGAAATACATTTGTGTCTCTTAAGGCATTCGATCGTATGCAATAAGCCACTTCTCTGCAAATATGGAATGGACGTCTTCCCATGGTCATTATCATCTGATTTACGATTCATCCTCAAGCTGTCAACATTTCATTATAATTTTCACTGCACGTTTAGCTGAATGCCAGCAATGTGTCGGCTCATTATTTTCTCCGACATTCCCAATTTCGTGAGAATGTGCAGTATTCATTCACTGAACGCTGGTCCATGACAAAGCACGGCTGTAATTGCTCTCTCCGTGTCAAGTCATTATCCGAGTCCATTGGCTGGCTGCCGACACGTCCGTGCAACACAAGTCATTTATGTACCACTGCTTTCCACAGAACACCAGATAAAATGCATGTCGGGTCTGAAAATACAATCATCCTGACAGTCTAAATATCTCGGAAGAGAATTCAAACGTACTTTCTTTGCATGAACTATGAATTTACACTTTCTAATGAAGTCCGAATCATTTGTGGTGTAGGTATGATAATTTGGTCTGAATTGCGACTGACGCCTAGAAAAAGCAGGACCTCAATCGCTTTCTGCACTGCAATGCTGCAATAGCGTAACAGACTGCGTCTGAGTTAGGTGTTCCACTGCGTAGTGCGTAGAAAGCAGCATACATTGCCTAACACCCAGGACAAACAGGTCCGCGCAAAACGAACTGTTAATTGTACAGTGCAATCAAATTAACGACGTATGGAGCTTTGGCGTTGCGGCGAGCTGTCAGTTGGTGACTGGCGGCGAGCTGTCAACTGTGAGTGACGACATACTGTCTCATGGCCAGACGTTCAATGACGGAATGACGTTTTTGCTCTCGGCTGGGCCTCTTCGGTGATTGTAATGACCACCCATATCAGAACAACCACCCCTGTGGATGGCGCGTGGCTAAATTTGATTAGTAGACTGGTGTCGTTAGACTTTTGAATATCGTCATCGGTATTCAGTAGCTTGGTGAATTCATTCCCGAAAACGAGTCAGTCTTGACTGCAATCTTGGAAAACGAAAAATGGTCACACATTTCTGTTGGCTGATTGATGGACCATTTCCCATTACCTCGAGTCTCGACCTTGCCCGCCCCAATCCCGCCGAGGTGATGGCCAGATTGAGTTCATCTTGTTTTGTCGCGTCACTCCTATCATGTGGAACTGCATGCTGATGTGCGGCTGTAATTGTAGGCTAGTTCTGTATGCTAATGTTCTTCATCTTAACGAACCTGTGCTGAATCGATGTCAAGGGTGACAACTATTGAGATACTATGAGATATGTGAACTGATGCATAATGTGCCTTGTTTTAGTAGCGCCTGTTCTAAGATTGCGTCTCAAGGCAAGATTAAAACAGCTGGACAGCTTTTTAGTCTCCACCATCTTCTACTGGACGACACCTCAACTGATCTCGGCTATCCCCGGTTGTAGTGCAGACCATGCGGCTGACTGTCTGCGTGTCCCAGTTGGGGCCGGCTGATTTGTCTGATTTTCGTTGCGTCCGGCGCAGGCTCGCACTGACCTCCATTGGGCGCAGCGGGGCTCTGTTTTGATGTAGCGCGTTCCAAGGCCGCCGCGTCGCGTTGTGTTTCAAGGTCGGCCGACTTCTCTGTGTCAACTGCCGTCCGAGCCGCTCATGAGTCACTTATGCTGATCAGCCGCGCCGCTGATCCAGGGAGCGGTCCGAGGCACCGTCACCGCCTCCCGGCTACAGGGAGGAGACGGGCAGGAATAGATTACAGCCGACCACATGGCGACACGAGCTTAGGTGTATGTCAGGAACATGAGGCGGAAAATGTATTCACTTATTGAGAGCTCCTGAGGAACGCAGCTCCGAGGGTTTTCCAGAAGTAAGTGTCTTCTTTCGGCGGCTTTCATTTGGCAGATTCAGAAGTTACGGTACCAGTGCTGCAAGGTTTTGTTGCGCCGCCGTTGACTGATTGGTGAATGGGTTCCGACGGGGACCCGTGACGTCACTGGACCGCGTGACCTCACCTCGCATTCGCTCTCCCATTTAGTATGCGGTAGTAAAGCAGAACAGCAATAACTAGGCATTGTATGCAGTTCGGCTATGTTGGATTTGTGTGTTTGTGAAAAGCAAAGCCGACAGAAAGAGGAGAAAGGAGAAAGCTAGTGATGTTGTTTGAGAGATCAGTTCGACCACGTAATGCTTTCCCCAAGGAGTCCTTGCGTCAGTTGTATTTGGGCACAAGGCAGCTTCAGCTTCAGTGCCAGCTTCCTGACAGATTCCGCTCTGCATAAAACTCGAAGCTGACCGGAATTATCCCGCCACCATTTTGTCGTCCTAGTTTATCTCATTACCTGATCGACGGACATTTTTTATTTCTCCCGCTTGAATTGTAATCAATTTTATTTTGCTTTGGAGTTGACCGTTTTGCGATTCCCACTGACTTCCGCCGGCCACACCGAGCAGCATTGGGGCATATTGTGCAACATAGATAACATGGACTACCGGCCGGTGACAAGTGGCAGCTATGGTAGTTCACGTTACCCATATGGTACCTTTTGATACCGAAACCGTGCTGCATGTGCACACTGTTTGCTCGTTTTACCCATACGTACTGCTCATAAGATAAATGCTGGCTTCCAATGAAGTGAATCAAGACTGGATGCTTCGCTTAGGGTCTAAGCGAAGCACCTTCCTTGTTTGAATATCTTGTTTGAAATATATTGTTTCACAAGTCGAATGGCGTTTGTTTTTAAGAAAATCGAAAAGTAGTTCCCGAGATCTCGGGATGGGGGGGGGGGATCTGACCCCCCCTTCCCCACAAGTTAACGTATTTCTGAGCTCTGGTATTTGTGACCGCCCGCAGTGACAGCCTCCTCGCCATCGGCCCCTCGGCGTTAGCGGTTGTTCAATAGGTACTGGCCTTGTGCAGCCGTCCATGAAGCCACTACAGGCGGGCTGCAGCCAGTGGTACGGCTCGTGATCCGACTGCCAAGGTGTGGTCCACAGCGGTGGGAGGCTGCGGACGTCCGCTATCAGTCCGGACACAGGCCGCCCCGGAAATGGGGGCAAACTGGCCCGCTGTTGTTCATGATGGCCGGCTTCCCAGCAATTACTCTACATGGGCGGGCCCGCAGCGACTATTGGGTGGGATGGTATTAGTGCTACTATTTAGTACAAGGTTCACTGCATGTTCTGCGACTTTGGAAAGTCAAAGTGGACGGGAAGTGTCCACATGGGGCTGCCGAGGGCCTTCCGTGGGCGTTCCTGAGTGGTTTTCGGCCTTCGGATAGCTGTGGTCGAGGCGCGGTAGCGGATCAGTAGTACAGACAGCTGTAAACATTTTAAGTTAACGACAAAAGATAACTTTTGTCTGACATTCACAAGGACGAACGCTATACATGGCAAAAGCTGACGTCTCAAATGCTTTAGAGTATACACGTGGGCGTCGCAAGCGGGAGAACCTCGCCCGAATTTTATCATTACGCCTATGTACGTTGCACGGAAATGATAGACTCCAGTATGTTTCTGTCTCCGACCTTCGTAGAGTGGTTGGTGGCCCTCTTGAGCAAATGATGAATTGGGCCTGATGCCTCGACTTTGGTCATGGTAAGCTGGCACGAGGCATTTAAGCAATAAATTGCGTCAACCAACCAACGAAACCTTTAAAAAACTGTATATACCTGACTATCTGAAAGCTCAGGGTGGCTTGGATGTGGAATACCTATGCATAATCGATGTTACCTGTTCAGTAGCAAATCACCGAAGGTTGTTTAGCAATAGAAGAAACACTACGCTTTTGCAACAGTCTGTATCATCTAGTGATATGCGTGTCACAAGCCGTATCCCGTGACCTGAGTTGTTTGACGTCTCCGTACCCGGTGGGATTTCACTTGCCACTCACCAGTTGCATTATTTGTGTCATTGCGGCTACCCAGTCTGTTGTAACTCGCTCGGCTGTGCGCAATAGGACCCACTTCCATCAACCGCTCCGTCGCATGACGCATGCCGAGCCACGCGACGGAAACGCTCCCAGCGAAGGACACCAAATTGGTCGTGTTTCGCCGGCTGTGGGCAGCGGCCGCCCCAGGCTCTCCTTCCCCCGGCCCCGGCGGCGCCCCGGCTTCCTCGGCCTTCGTGGCTGCCGCTGCCGCGCTGCGTCGCTGCTCGCCGCAGTGAGGCGAAATGCGCCGCGGTTGCGGCAATTAGCGGTGCGTCGGCGGTGTGCGCGGACCGTCGGGTGCTCGCACGGAAGGAGCGCGCCGCGCCGGCTCCGCGCAGTCTGCCCGAACCCGGCCAAGGTCCCGGCAGCGGCGGCGGCACTTAGTCACCAGTCCGGGATCGGAGATGCCTCCACGGCCCACGGTCATACCGTCTTGGAATGAGACCAGGCGCGTCCATGGTCACCACGTGTCCACGCTTCCACGGCTGACCGCTGACGACGTACTCAGTGTCCTCCCACGTGTCCTCCCACGTGTCCTCCAACGTGTCCTCCACGTGTTTGTCGTGTCCGACCAGGTGTGCTGTCTAACCGTGACCAGCTACCAGCCACGTATCCGCCCACCTGTCCACCCACATATGTACACGTCTCCGTCCGTGTCCCTCCGTGTCCACCCACGTGTCCGTCCGTGTCCGTCCGTGTCCCTCCGTGTCCGCACACGTGTCTACTGGCTACCTCTCTGGGAAGGTGGTCTGTCTTGTGTATGGATAGGTGCTCTCTCTTTCTCTCTCTCTTTCTGACGACAGCGATGGATTGACGGGACCTCATCATGAGAGTACTTTTGTGTCGCTTCAGATATCACTTCAACACACGACCGACTGGGTGTCTGATCCGACCCCCTCCTTTTCGTGAAACTGGGCTGCCTTCTCTTACATCAGCTTCGCGTCTTCTGAGAAAAAGACAAAAACGAAGCAATTTTGTCCCAAAATAAGTTTTATCGACCTCTGTGGCGTCAATACATGCGATTTTTGGCCGAATATTGTTGGATATTTTTACAATTTGTCAAAAATCCCGTTTTAAAGCAAAATGTAACAAAAAATATTAAAACACGCGGAACTACGTGTACCAATTTGCTATCTCGAATCTTCTCTTTATGAATCTTCTCTTCTCTTTATGAACGAAAAATATGTTAGAGACAATCAAACTATGAACGATCCCCAAACCAAATTTGGAAGTACTATCTTTATTTTTTCTCGACTTCTGGATCTGTAGGTAGGTAAGTATAATAACTGATATCTGATGACGTCATGCTTTATTCGTGGTTTCCGGCATTTCTAGACAACATAAGCAGAAATAAGTGGCAAGTACCACTGGAATTCTAACACAAAACTTGTTCATAAAAGTACATGTCTCTTTGTTTAATATTATATCAAAAAATTACTGGCCTTAATCTGACCTGGACCTAACATCACAAAAATCGGATTAGGTGGTAAAACAATGGTCGTTATTGAATTCTACGTCTCAAATAAATAAAATATGCAGGACTCAGTACAGTGACCTTCTGTGTCCTAACCTCGACCTGTGCAGTGTGCATAGTATGAAGCTTACACTCCTGCGGTACCTTCAGCATACATTTGAGAATGCTGTGGCGGAGGTTAGGCCCAGAGCTGTTTAATTGTATTGTCCCTACGGCCCATGATGCGAAGACGCTAGATTTCGACATTTGTCCTCACCTTGACCTGTTTTGTGACCTCAACTTAAAAATGTAAGCACAGTTTATATGCGTCTCGGAGAGCCTCCAAAGCTGCCTCGCGGGACTCGATAGGACAATTGGTTCCCGAGATAGCAGGGGGGGGGGGGGTCGACCCCAAGGCGGTCGTGGATTTGGAAATACTCCAGGTTAAACACGATCGCTGTATGGAGCATGCCCTATAAGCAGCCCGGATAGTGGCCCAGACACGGGACAGCCATAAGGAGGGGGGGGGGGGGGGGGG
>JARFNZ010075403.1:0-13346 GCA_031763405.1 Balanus nubilus | reverse complement strand
TCAGTTAAAATGAGGTGTAAAACCTCGTCACTCACTTCAATAAAGCATAGAGCTTTAGAAATAGCGATAAGCTCCGAAGTAAATACGGAAGCGTTGACTGGCAAGGAGAACGAACGAGTGTCGTGTCCTGCAACAAATGCACAGCCAACGCCTTCGTTCGACTTCGATCCGTCTGTGAAAGTGAGTGTGCGACCCTCGTAGGACGCAAGGAGCTCCATGGCCCGGGACCGGGACTCAGATGGAAGGGACTCGCCCTTCTTGACATCGGCCAGAGAGAGGTCAATCTGAGGCAGGACGGATTGCCATGGTGGTGATTACGTCGTATCTATAAGCATAACGCCCCGCAAGGGCAGATTGCTTCTCGCGAAAAGGTCCTGAATTCGAAGGCAGAATGGAACGGACCTTTGAGTCCTGCCTTCAAAAAACGAAAGAATGTCTTGCGAGAAGACATAAGGATACGTCGGATGCGTGGGCAACTGCCGGAGCTTCAAGGCGTATCGCACTCCGAGCAACTACCTGCGGAGAGCAGATGGGCCTTCTGAAGTGACTAATGTATTTTTTAGGGCACATCCCACCTTCACCTTCGACATGGCGGCCGCAGCAGCGGCAGCAAACGAGAAGGCACGAGAGGCGGAGGAACACCGCGTGTTCTTGGCGGGAGTTCGGCCATGGAGGCCCGATGATGAAGGAGAAAGGTGGTGGGTCTCGCCCGCGCAGCCCATCTCCTGTTATAGGGGGCCAAACGACGCAGACGGAGAGTCGTTGGACGACCCTTCTCCCGACTTCACCCCCGACGCCACCGACTCTGAGGCCGACTCCACCCCCGACGCCACCGACTCCGAGGCCGAGACCGACCGCTCCGCATACGCCTCCACCCACCTCGAGTCGGCCGAGGCCGACAAGGACGTCGAGTCCTGATGCACGGCCGGAAGATCCATTAACCATTCATTAACGGCCGGATCTTTTCTTAAATGCAATGTCGGATCAAATTCTAAGTAATGAACCAATAAACCATCTAGAAGAGAGGAGACAGTAATGCAAGTAGCAGATTGTGGAGACAGTAATTGTGGTGGCGATGGTCGCTTAGGCACCGCCAATGACGTGATGCAATGTCGTCTAAAAAACGATCCAAACATATTCATGAAAACATATGCAATTGCACACAAAAGTAGAAATAGAAACAGGTGCCATTGTAAACACTAGAAGATACGCAAAGAAACAGCATGGACTGTTGGAAATTCAACGCTTTAACGTTGATAAACAGACCCGAAACATAGAAACGCGACGCAAAGAGTCGTTTGGAATATCTGGTAAGCTCGATTATAAACAAAAATATCGTGAAACATCACTTCGGCAAGTCATCGAAAAATCGTCAACTCGCTCCAACAAATAAGTAACAATTAAACATTGCATGACACCGCGGCAACTTCAACATAAGCGGCGGCAAACGTCACATCCACATGTCGGGAAATACCTAAGGAAAACGGGAAACATGTGCAATACGTCTGTCAGAATAGTCAATATCTGTGAGAATCATGAGGCAGCTGAAGCATCGCAGCTCTCGATAATGCGGGGAAGAAACAATGCCAATATGAAATCATGGAGCAAGCCGGAGCAAAAGTGCAAATACACGTGGAAACAAGATTGTTATGCATCTTGGCTTCACTATTTTGGCTCAGAAGCCATGGTAGAGGACTCTTAACTTGCAAAGCCCATCGTATGGACGGTGCGACGTCTGCGAACTAACGACGATAGCTTTATGTTTGACAATGCTTTAATCTGACGAGACAAACACAAATATATAATACTAATTGTCAGCGAGCAAACGCGTGCGTCTGAAACGTCCCTGGCACTGGCCGCTCGACACCGGCCCTAGTGTGACCCTAGTGCGGCCCTTCGCCTCACACGAACAAGTGTCCGGTGTCCCGGTCATCTCGCCAACTTGTGCATGAGGGCCGGGACGATGCAGCGACACACGGTATTCCACGTTCAGACTATAGCGTCTGCCATCAACTCATAGCGTGGTTTGAGAGTTGTAGCTGCTTTTCAACTTACAGCATGGTTGCAAACTTATAGTATGCTTTCCGAGTTATAGCTGTTTCGGCGGCGAAGCATACATAGCTGCATAGCTGTATTTGTTATATTTGTTGTGTGTCTCTGTGATATATCCAAGTGGACTGTATAACTTTCCCGTTTTTAAGTGGCGACCGACCAGCCACAAAAGATATACGTATCAGCACCGTACGTTTATTCCGCTGAATATTACAAATAAATGGGTTGGATCAAATCAAGCGGGCAAAAGAGACGGTAGATAAGACAACGAAATATACACCTAGCTTAAATTGGAAACAAGTCTAAAGCGGATAAGGACGGGGATGGAGCTAGTCCGAGACCCAAACGAGTCTACTCAGCAGTCAGCACAGTACGCTGTCCTTCACTGAGCAGAGCAGGCAAGACGACTGTGTACGCCGCATCACCTTCTCGTCCGAGCTCCCAGAGCTAACTCAACCCGCCTCTCCCGCGACCTCACGACATCAAGTTGCCGGCGGGCACAGCCGGTGCGAATCACATACGTGCGGCACATGCGCTCAGACGCCGGCCCGTCCAGCACCGGGCAGCGGCACAACGGGCGGGGGCCAGAGTATTTAAAACGGAGCCGCGCGCTTTCGTACTGCCCCGTCTGGCAGGCGCGGCCAGACCGCCGGATTTTACGCCCGGAACAAACACACACACACGCGGTGGGTTTAACTGAATACAAACTGTAACATTCCTCCCCACCTCAAAACAATGTTTTGACGATAATAAAGCAACAGAACAGAGACTGTTTAAACTAAATCGATACTATAATCACACTCATCCCAGTTGTGGAGCTGCATCGGCCACTAACTCACTTGGGGCCACCGGGCAGAACGAGCCAAGCGGGCATCTTCTGCGATAGTTTTTCATAGCCTGCCCGTGACAAGTGGATCCCGTCCCCTCGGTACCACTGTGCACTGCCCTTCCCGAGCCCCGAGCGCCGATGACTAATTTTTCGAGTTAGGGCTCGCCCCAACTTAACAAGCGTCACACCACCACCGAAGTTTCCCTTCGTCAACGACCTCTCTAAATGATAGGCAGCCGTCGCCTCCCAGGTGGTGCCCGCCAACTCGCCCCCGAGCCTCGGCAGCGGTCCCAGGATAATCACCTCCGCGGCTTCTTTCCTGAGTCTCTGGACGACACTCCGGGCCAGACTCGTTACGTCCACCAGGTGAGTGCGGTCCTTGTTTGGGAGCCCGGTGAAACGACTGTACACGTCGTTACCGCTCAACCAAACAACCGCGTGGCCCAGGTCCATGCCGAAGGCGGATGCGGCCGATTTCCAGGCGGCCATGTCCGCAGGCAGCCGTCGGAGTGTAGACGCCCAGGTCTCGCCGCCCCTTGCCCGACGGAGGATCTCATCAGAGACGTCCGCCACCTTCAGACCGGAATCCCGGGCCACGGAATCTCCGAGGAGCAGGTGCAGCCGACCGGGTTCGGCCGACCCCAACGTGCCGCGGCTCTCTCCACGTGATGGGCCGCTTTCGAAGTCCGCGGCCGGCCTGCGTAGCTGACCGGAGAGCCAGCTAGCCGCCTCTGTATCGGTGATGTCCAAAATTGACATGCCGTTTCTGTTTAAAGAAAAGATACTTGTGTCACAGCAGGTTATAACAATGCATCGCTTCCGCCAATAACAACGAGAGGGCAGGGAAAAACTGGGAATAGGTGCTCACAAATGGTATTTTTGGTTGAGGGCGGATAATATATGGTGACAGTTCACTATGAAGGAGTGTGGATCCGTTGGCGGGGTTACTCGGGAAGAAATCACTCTGTTCCCCCCTCTCCCCCGCTTGAGAACACTACGAGTGAGAAGTCGCTTCTAGTTGAAAGAGTTTATTCACAGGTCGCCTCGTTCTCCGGCCACGCATGAGGATGGTGGCTGCCCGACAGTTTCCGTCTGGACCGGAAATGAGAGATTCGACTCGGGCCAACGGCCAACGGCTGCGAGGCCCTTCCCCATGCACAAGGACCACATCACCCACAGCGGGCAGACGGACCGGTCTCCCACGTGGAGAAACCGTCCAGGCACGCAGCGCCACGACATACTCCTGCTTCCATCGCCTGGTCAGGTGGTCGCCAATACGGCGACGATGACGCCAAGCCCGATCAACCCGATTCTCCGGGACACCCCCGGTCCCGATGACACCATGGATGGAGGTGACGCCGAACAGTAGATGAGCCGGGGTGAGGAGCTCATCGTCACTCGAAGTGAGGGGGCGGAGATTGATGTGAAAAGCCAGCTCATACAGAACCACAGCGAGCTCATCGAACGAGAGGTGGCACTGATGAAGGGTGATTTTTAGGCACTTCTTGGTCACGCCAACCATCCTTTCCCAGAACCCTCCCCACCATGGAGCGGCCTCTGGTATAAATCGCCACGTCACGGAGTGGGGAATATGACCAAGGAGGGCATGGAATGTTTTCGCATTGTCGCTCAGAATGAGCTCGGGAACGGATCTCAGAGCAAAGAACCTACGTAGGGCTCTCTTGACATCATCTGTATTCTGGGACCTGACCAGTTCTAAGTGAGTGGCTCTCGAAGTGGCACATGTAAATAGTAGAACCCACACCTTGGTTCCTTCATCCACGAATAACGGACCAAAGAAGTCCAGTCCTACTCGTGAGAATGGGCGGCAAGGCTCCGTCCGGAAGGACGGCAAGCCTCCGTCTACCGGTTGATAGTGGAGTCCCTTATAACGCCGACATCGTGTGCAGGTGCCTACAACTCTGTTGACGCTCCTTCTCCTCACCAGATACTCCGCCGATAGAAGAGCCAGCGTCACTCTCGTGCTCTGGTGAAAGCAGCGCCTGTGAGCCTCGTCTATGATTAGCATAGTGATGTGTGCGAACTCCGGCAAGATAGGGAGTGGCGGTTCCTTGGTACGCGGGACCGCGCAGAGTACCCCACCCTCATTTAGCTGCGGCCGCAGCTTCGTCAGTGAGGAGCCCATCGGGAGGAGAGCGCCCTGCTTTACACACCGTAGCTCAGAAGAGAACGCTTTTCCCTGGGCCTCCTTGATCCAAAATTGGAGGGCATGTCGACGTTCTTCAGGAGTCAGGGGTCCCGTGTTTCTCTCTTCTTTCCGGTGCCTCGCGTTGAAGATGAAGCGCGTCACCCATGCCGTCCTTTCAACCACCCTCTTCAGAGTGGAACAGCTCGTGATGTCAAAAAGGCGATCCGGCTCAGATGAGGATGCGATAGTAGTTGTTGCTGTGGTAATCTGTTGTCGGGTCTCAGCCTTGTCTTCACCTTGCGCCTCGGGGGATAGCTGGAGCCCAGCATCCTCCTCTTGTTCTTGAGCCTGCCACGTGAGGAGGAATGGTGGCCCATTCCACCACATTGTGCTCTCCGACAGGGCGGACATGGAGATGCCCCGGGTCCCCAGATCAGCCGGGTTTTCCACACCTCGGACATGATTCCACTGGTGTGAGTCAGTCAGCTCGAGGATGGCGGTGACTCGGTTCTCCACAAACACCTTGCGGGTTCGCTTGTTCTGTAGCCAGTAGAGCACATCTGTGGAGTCGGTCCAGTACACGACTTGGGGCTCCTGGAGCTGGAGCACATCCCTGATGAACGCCATCAGACGGGCACCAATCAGGGCTGCCAGCAGCTCCATCCGTGGAATGGTCAGGTTTGGGTTTAGAGGGGCCAGTCTGCTTTTCGCCATCACCAGTCGAGACTCTCTTCCCACCACTAGGAATACTGCGCAGCAGTAGGCCCGCTGAGAGGCATCGCAGAACACGTGATAGGTCTCACGGTCGAGCCCCCGCCTACCGGTGAGAGATCGAGGGAACCAGATCATGACCTTGTGGGGGTCATCCCACCAAGCCTTGACTTCTTCCTGCAGCTTTTCCGGGAGGGGATCGTCCCACGTGCCCACAGGGATCTCCTTCCACATCTTCTGGAACAATACCTTCCCCTTGATTGTCCAAGGGGAGAGAACTCCCAGCGGGTCGAAAGTTTTAGAGATGGCTGAGAGGAGCTCCCTTTTGTTGGTTGGACACTGAAGTACGGGTACTGCCACCGCTAGACGGTCAGACACGGTGCTCCAGTGCAGACCCAGAACCTTCTGATCCGGAGCTGGTTCTCCGGTGACTCGAGATTTGTGTAACGGCATGTTGGCCTCGTTGAAGATCTCAGTCATTCTAGGCATAGCTCTTTCTGCTTCCTCCCGCGTGTGGAATGCGGTACAGATATCGTCCATATAAAGCCCTGCCCGAATCTTTGCACACAACTCAGGGTCTGTGACTTCGTAGTCAACCAGATGGGCGTCGATGGTCCTCAAGAGCATGCTGGGGGAACATGACAAACCGAACGGGACCCGTGCGAACCTCAAGAGGAGATCGGACCAGAAGAATTGCAGATATTTCCGATCTACACTTTTTACAGACACCTGATGGAAGGCGGCTTTGATGTCACTTTGACACCCGATCTCGCCGTCACGAAAGTTGAGCACCACACCCGGTAGCTTACGGAGGAGGTTATCACCCGGACTGAGATAGTCATTTAGGCTCTTCCCCACACCATCTTTCGCGGAGCCATCGAAAACTATTCTGAGCTTTTCCCTACCAAAGACACCACGATGAGGCAGAAAAAAGGCATCCGAAGCGTTGCCATCGGAGGACAGATCAGGTTCCGACTCGGACGGGAGTCCGTCGTCGGTTTCCATCTGTCCCCCCTCCGGCTCGATGATAGAATTGGCCAGCATGTCCAACATCTGGCCATGGTACAGGTGGAGTTTTTCTTCGCTGAGTTTCTCGGTCATCCTTTGAGTCCTGATCGCCGTAGCGGTCCGGTTGGTCACAGGTCGGTCCTCGGATCTCCATATCAGTCCCATTTCATATCGTCTTTCCCTCAGACTCCATATGGGGGGACAGGCCTCAGCGGGGCTCGGGTCAGTCATCTCCTGCTCGGTGATGCCGACTGTGTCTAGATCCCACATGCTCTCAATCTTACACCGATGATTAGTTCTGCGGCACGGAAGGTCTATACAATCAACACCGTGTGTGTGACGCCCGTGCATCACATAGCCGAACACCGTGTCGACTGCTCTTAGTCCCTTCCCAACATCGATTTGTTCCCATAGCACGATGCGGTAGAGATTATCGATGCCGATGAGAATGTCGACCTCACCTCCTTCGAAATCGTCGGCCATCAACTCCGGCATCTCGGGAGGCATTTTGGATGGTGAAGGTGTCGGGAGAGGAGAGCACACACGCTCCGTGCTCCACAGGTCAAGCGTCACGTGTCCGTCACCGAAACGACTGCTTAAGTCAACTCTGACTCGGTCGTATTGCCGTGGCTCCTCTGCCTTCTCCTGAAACCCGATACAGGAAAAGGTGCCAGTGCCAACGACCGGAAGTCCGAGCTCCTCCGCCAGGGAGCTGCGTATGTACGAGGAATCTGATCCTCCGTCCAGAAGAATACGGGTCCTCCGACTGTTTTGGGGCCCCTCTGCGTTAACCAGAGCCGTTTGAAAAAAGCAATCACCGTCACCAACTCCACCAACCTGGTAGAGGTGCCGCCCAGACGAGAGAACGTCTCGCGACTCAGCTCCAGCCTCAGTTGAACGGGCGGGAGCAGGTGCGGGCTTGAACGGGGCCGCCATTGGGGTCAGCCCAGCGGCAGCAGGTTGCGGGGGGCCAGAACTGGATGGGCGGTGCAGCAAGACATGGTGGTTTCGGCCACACTCGCTGCAGGGTCCAGCCCGACAGTTCCGGGCGCGATGTCCCATCACGAGACATCGGTAGCACGCCCTGGCCGCCGACGCAGCTCCCCACCGGGCCTCAGTATCCATTCTGATGAATGACTCGCACTGGGAGATTCGGTGAATCCCTCGATTACAGACTGGACACGGGCTCCG
Source organism: Balanus nubilus (assembly GCA_031763405.1). Taxonomy (NCBI): domain Eukaryota; kingdom Metazoa; phylum Arthropoda; class Thecostraca; order Balanomorpha; family Balanidae; genus Balanus; species Balanus nubilus. The sequence goes on along the minus strand of JARFNZ010075403.1, from coordinate 5,406 downwards.
CGTTGAACTGGGCCCAACCAAGGCACGAGGCACGCGCTGTGCGCTCAGATTTGCCGACACTGGAGTTGAGGGATTTTGGGTCTTAGAGGGAGCGTCCGAGGCCACCGCCCCTCTCGCAGACTCCTGCACGCGAATCTCTTGTTGGAGGAACTTTAGAAATTCTGAGAACTCCGACTTTCCTTGCCGTGCCCACTCAACTCGCCAGCTCTCGGGGAGCTTCTCCTTAATGATAGGCAGCAGAAGAGTGGAAAAGCTATCGGACGTGACCCCGAGCGAGTTCAGGGCTCTGGTATGGGCTGCGATATGATCAGTCAGTGATCGCAGAGCTTTCAAATCGTTGGATCGAACAGAAGGCATATTCAGGAGCTCCTTCATGAGCGTCTCTCGGCAGACGTCGTCCCGCTCAAACCGCTCTTTGAGAGCCTCCACAGCCTCGGCATAGCCGTTACCCGAGACCGGGATCCCCTGAATGACTCTAAGAGCCGAACCAGCCAGGTGAGATTTAAGTGCCACAAACTTCTGCACGTCCGCAAAACCAGGGTCCTCGTGGACAGAGATAAGAAACAGCTCCCAGAACTCCGACCACTTCATCACGTCCCCGTGGAAAACTGGGATTTTCACAGCGAGGGAGGATTTAAGGTCAGCCTTTGCTGCTGAGCTCTTAGGTTCGTACTTGCCCTTGGCCTCCTCGGCCTTTTCGAGACGGGCTAGAACTCTGGAGCTTAGAAACACCTCATCCTCCATCGTCTGGACATGGCTGGATTCGTCTGCCTGTCCCGATTTATCCAACTGGATCTGTATGGTCTGGAGTTCATGAAGCAGCCTCTCGACATTGTGAATCTTCAATGCCAACTGATCCTGGTTCAGGGATTTTGGATCCTCCTGCCGATAAGCCTTCAAATCATTGCACAGCTTTGTAGCTTTTGAGCGAAGTCTCGTTCTGGCGGCTATCAAATCCTCCATGACTGACTGTGCCTAGAATCAGAAATATGTATAAAAGAAACACGAACCTATAACCGACAAGAATACCAAGAAAGTTGAATGGGACCAATAATTCCACAGGTACAGTTACATCCGGCCCGGAGGACTATGTTATATTTGTTGTGTGTCTCTGTGATATATCCAAGTGGACTGTATAACTTTCCCGTTTTTATGTGGCGACCGACCAGCCACAAAAGATATACGTATCGGCACCGTACGTTTATTCCGCTGAATATTACAAATAAATGGGATTTTTGGCTGGTAATGATCTACGGCACCTGGGCAGTCTGTCCAAGCTGAGCCACCTTAGCTTGCACGGCGGGCCTCACCATGATTGACATGAGGAGTGCAGCACAAGCATGGCTTATCTGCAGCACCTGGGCAGTCTGTCCAAGCTGAGCCACCTTACCCTGCACGGCTGACCTCACTATGATTGACATGAGGAGTGCAGCACAAGCATGGCTGATCTGAAGCACCTGGGCAGCCTGGTCAAGCTGCAGGACCTCACACTGCACGGTAGTCGTCACCTTGTTGACATGAGGAGTGCAGCACAAGTATGGCTTATCTGCAGCACCTGGGCAGTCTGGTCAACCTGCAGGACCTCACACTGCACGGTAGTCGTCACCTTATTGACATGAGGAGTGCATTACAAGCATGGCTGATCTGAAGCACCTGGGCGGATGTACCAAGCTACGGGACCTAACCTTGCACGGCAATCGTCACCTAGATTGACATGAAGAGTGCAGCACAAGTGCAACATCTGTACTGGATTTTAGCCTTAGTCCTACCATGTAAGCGATTACTTTTCCATTGGCTCTGTCATGCCGGCTACCGCCCGACACCGAGCTCCGTCGAGCCGCACCGAGCCACGCGCAACGGGTGTGCTATGCTATGATTACCATCCATCACCGCCCGGCACCGCACTGCGCAAGCCTTGTTTGTTCAGATGGTATCCTCATCACTCTTGTACTGCCGCCCGCACCGCGCTGTGCGAGCCTATGCTTGTTATGGTGTTATCCTCCTCAGAGTCCTCACTCACGTGCTGCTGGTACCTGATGATGTCTGATATCTGGGTTATGTCAGACTCTCGAAATTCCCAACTTTAATGAGTACCAAAACAACATCAATTATAATGTTGCTTATCTACCAGTCTGTTGATTGGGGTTATAGGGCGAGACGACTACTTAGGTCACTTTGCGCCCATTTTCTACCAGTCAAACAAGTGCAGCGCCAACGTCGTCTCACATAGTCCAGACCTCCATTCATTATGTTCTTGCGCACGTGAACGGTCAAGCAGAGCGGCGCAAAAAAAAAACACTGACATAGCCCAGAATAGTAGTTCACAGTATTCTGTTCGCTTCCTAGTTCACTACCCAGTAACTAAGTGTGAATTCTGTCTTTGTGTAGCTGTAGTATATAAACTGCGTGCGCGTTGACTAACCAAGCTCAGTTGAGATCAGAACTCGAGCAAGAGTGCATCATGTTCTCTCACTGGCCCTCTGTACGGCACCAACACCGGTGGTTATCTCGCTCTTCCTGTCGCTGCTGAATACAATCACTCGGCAACCTGCCGTTTCGACGGATAGACGGACGAGTAAGACACCCAGATTTGGGAGTGTTACACAAGCATGGCTGGTCTGCAGCACCTGGGGAGGCTCACCAAGCTGAGTTCAATCCACCACCTCTCTCTCCCTTTCGGACTCTCTAAAACTGTTCCAGGACTGACTGCGGGGTCTCAAACCATCCCGGGCAGTATCTGCTCCAGGACCGACTGGGCGTTGTTTCTCCCCTCCGGGACTCTCTACATCTGCTAGAGAACCGACTACGGGGAGGGTCTTCTCCCGAGAGGTTAACTCAATAAAAGGGAAGCTGTGTGAGCTAACGCAATTGCTTTATTTGTAAATCCCCAGTAGTTATGAACACGGCCATGCAACTGCCCACCGCAAGACATTTGCTCGAGTGACGACGAATTCTGTCATGGTCTCCATGTAACGATACGGCAGTGCACTGTTCACTGCTGCTGCTCATATTCCCGGCTCAACTTATGGCAGTCGCATTAACTGCGTTTTCTTCAAGGTCTATGATAGTAAATTTGTCATGTCTTTCGCCTGTTACGTATGTGTACATACATATTCATTGCCTGCGTTCATAAGTGGACTTACACTCTTTTCTCACCGTGTGACGGAAGTAGACATTGTGTGAATCCGGTCAGAGTTGCCGAGGGCTAGAGATGCCCAGAGGACGGTCCCTGCTACAGATCAGAGGAGTCGCCCAGCCATAAGCTCCACGACCTTGACGGGCATGCGAAGCGGACTGGCACTGGCACCTTGGCGACCCCGGCTAAGGGCTGTTGAGGGCGCGAGCGAGAACGCCAGGCGCGGGACGCCGGCCGGCTCCTCCGTCAACGACGTTATTGACTCCGCAGACTACTCCGTCCAGTATGCCAGCTTAGATGAGCTGGCTGCGCTCATTTTCGCGTATGGGGGGGGGGGGGGACGCGGTTGTTAAAGGCTGACATCAAGGCCGCTTTTAAATTAATCTTCGTACGGCCCGACCAGCACCACGCCATCGGCTTTTACTGGGCGGACCAATTCTGGTACCAGGCTGTCCTCCCTTTCGGATGCCGCATTTCTCTCCGCATGTTCAATGACTTCGCGGAGCTGCTGCGGGATGCGATGCGGCTCGATACGAACAACTACGCAATCTTGAACTATTTAGACGATTTCTTCGGGATCGAGCCAGGTCCCTCCACCGCAGCGGCGGCCAATTTCCGGGCCTTCATTAACCTATGCGACAGGGTGGGGGTGCACTCCAGCCCGGAAAATGCACGGCCCCATCCATCCGTCTCGAGATCCTGGGCATCATCATCGACACCGACACCATGACTTATGAACTCCCGGGCCCAAAACTCCACGGGCTGATCTCGAGCCTCACGTCGCTGCTGGGGCGGCGCAAGGCAACGCGACGAGAGTTTTTGTCCCTGGTCGGGTTCCTCGCGCACGCCTGCCGGTGCGTGCCACCTGGGCGGGGCTTCATGCGCCGACTCCTGGATGCCGCCTACTCCGTGGAGCACGTGTTGCACTGAGTGCGCATCACTCAGGCCGTGAGGGCGGACATGTTGTGGTGGGCTGCCTTCGCACCCCGGTGGAATGGGACCTTTCCCATCCTGCCGCCCACAGCGGGGGACGAGTCGGGGCCGACGCTCAGCACCGACAGCTCGAGGCGGGGGATGGGTGCGGTGTGGGGCGGGCCGTGGTGGGCCGCGGAGTGGCCGGCGGCAGTGGCGGCGGGCGACCACCCGTCCATGACGCTGCTAGAAATGTTGCCGGTCCTCGTGGCCGCCCTGACGTGGGACTGCCACTGGCGGGGCACCAGGGATGTCCTGTATAGTGACAATATGTAGGTGGTCAGGTCGTGGGGGCGGGGCTGGGCGCGGGAGGCATGTACGATGGAAGTAATTCAGCAGCTCTTGTTCCGTGCCGCCTGCGTCGGCTATCGGCTCGTTATTCGATACGTGCGCGGCGATTCGACGGACCTGCTGGCATCGACGCGCCCCTCGATCATTCTGGGCAAAATACAAACGACTTCTACGAAGCAATCGCTGCTCTTAACACTGAACAACACCAGCAACTTCACCTGGCGGAAGACGTTCGGAGAGTGGCTACTCCAGCTCTCTAACACCAGGATTCTACTGATCAGGATCAAATGGTACAGATCAGCACATCTCCCATCAAAATTAACACCGCTGCCGACCACCCCGACAGCAAGATGGAGGCCATGTGGACTGTTGTCAAACCGGACAGTAAAAGGCAGTTTGTGCTGGGCACCGTTTACCGTCCGCCGAGGCGGGCTGCTGCTGACCTGAAAGCGGACTTCGCAGATCTGGAGGCCCAAGTCCAGCACGTAATCATAAATTATCCCTCCAGTAAGATGTTCATAGGCGGGGATTTGAACGTCGACTGGCTTAAACCCAACACTGACCCTGCGAAACGCGTACTTCTCGACTTTTTATCCGACCACTCTTTGCACCAGTGTATGTCTTCGCCCACTTATTCAACCGGCTCTGCTCTCGATGTCTTTGTTTCAAACTGTCATGATGTAGTTAAGCGCTGTCGTACCAGATTCTGTAGTTTTAGCCCTCATAAGTTCGTCTATGCGATTGTCGATATGCCTCGATTCCGGCGACCGCCCACTGTCATCCGCTCTCGTCGGCTTAACCGAGTCGACCTATCTGTCCTCCACCACGACCTTATGCGAGCTGACTGGAGTGAAGTCTTTAACTCACCTTCTGTAACTCTAAAGTGGGACTGCTTCATCTCCAGGTTTTTAGGAATTATAGACGCTCACGCCCCCGTTAAATCTATGCGTATTCGCAACCCACGCGCCCCTCCGGTCACCGAGTCAACAAAGGCGTTGATGTCCCGC
>JARFNZ010075292.1:0-13347 GCA_031763405.1 Balanus nubilus | reverse complement strand
CCCCCCCCCCCCCCCCGCGACTGCAAATTTTCTGCTACCAGCCCCCAGATGCTTTTTGCCCCTCCCTGTCGAATCTTCGGGATAGCTCACGAACGAAAGGACTATAATAAACGTGACAAATATATTGCCTTCTCGTGTATCAATTTCACATAGAAATACAAACACAGTAGTAGTACAGTAGAAATACTAACTGAAAACAATTTTGTCGAACATTTTCGGAGATATGTTCAACTTAGATGTGTCATTACACGCGATTTTCGTCAATAAGTGTTACCTGTTACATATTTTGGCAAAAATATAGATTGTAATGTAAGAAAAATGAAAATAAACGTTAAAAGACATAGAATGAAAAGTTTTTTTTTTATAAAATAGCTCTCATTAAAAAAAATGTTGTTTCACCCCCAATTTGTTAAAGGGACATTATCACCTAAAACACAAAATTTCATATGTGATAGAGCCACTTTCCCCTGTTAAACCGCTCCAGTCTGTTTAAAAAACTTCACCCTCAATCGTCTGCAATCTGCATGCAAAGATTGATTTTTCGCACTAGTTTTAGTAAAACCGTAGATACTTTTCCTAGCCTAACGGGACTCTTGAATGACTGGAATCGTATCGTCACTAGGTATATGACATTTGAAGGAGAAATTTAATTCGGATTTTGGAGTGTACCAACAAAAGAATGTTATCATCATGTTTTCCGTTCAGAGTTCTATTCCCATTTTTTTTTTGTCAAACGGTCCTCTCTTTATCTTTCGAAAAACACGAATTAACACGATTCGCAGATGCTACGGCTAAGTTAAGTACGCAATGCCTTTTACCATGTCGTCGGATTCCGCCCAGCTTTGGTCCATCCTACGCGGCTAATTTTAATATTCTGCTTGGCCACGCATAAGAAATGTTAACAAAGCGCATTGCAGAACCTGTCGCCAGAATGTGTTTTTATTGTGTTAATTTATTTATTTTAATAAACTTTGCTTTAATTTTATTAACAATTTTTTTTCTTAATTTATGCAATATTTATGGTAGTTATATTTTAGCGAAACAAACAAACTTCGTAGCAGAACACATTACCAAGAACGTATGAAAGCGCCAAATTCGATGCAATATTTATGGTTGCGGCATCATGCCGAAATAGTCCGGATCACAGTGTGAAATACTTCCCTTATAGTTAACTGTGCTGATAAAAATTGCCCCGATATTTAGCAGTCGATGATGACAAATTAACCTGATTTTTAGCAGTCAATGATAAATAATTAAGCTGATTTTAGCAGTCAATGATTAAAAATTAACCGGATTTTTAGCGGTCAATCAAGTTCAAAGTATATGTTAGAGATGCATTTATATCAAAAAAGAAAACAGAAGTTAGCTTAGTCTTTGAAGTAAGATGGTGGTTACTTCATCGAGTCACTTATTAAAAATAGTACTAGGGATGAAAAGTTGGACCCTGTCGTTACCTGTGATTTTCCAGGTAAAATCTCGGAAAATTTCACACTGCAACAAGATGAGATCATAATAAAAATGGTTCTTTCTCGCTGCTATCACACAACACCAGAAACCAAGTTTATCATGACATCATCCATTCTTAGCCATGTTCCTGTCCGGCTTTTCTGACGCCAATTCTGTCCGAGGGGGGGGGGGGGGATTTGTGTACGATGAAGTATATTGACCTTAGTGTAGCCCCTTCAAGAGCAACACGAAATAAATTGTTTCGGTAGGCGATTAGGCTATGAAAAATTTGTGGAGTTTTAAAGACATTTTATGATACTTCGGCCTGACCTTAGGTAAATGCATTGGAAGTCAAATAAGGCCAAATGTGCCCAAATTTCCCATATTAGAACTACGATCCCGATACACCGCAATATCTCGGGGTCTCTAATAGCTACGAAGAAACTTAACTTCAGCTAGAAGCTCTTGAAACGACCTATCCCTAGGAGTCATCAGAATTTAACTCAGGTCATTAGTTGAGGGTCCATTGGTTATCAAAGGTCAACAGGCTCATTTTAGGGCAAAACTGCTTTCATGAATAACTTGATACCTAATAATTATGAGGCAATAAGTTTGAGACCTTCATATTTCACTAGTCCAGGCGCTTCGAAATGCATTGCATTTGATCTGATCAGGTCAATTTCAAAACGATCTCGGGTCAGGCAAGGAAAAGTTCAAAGTCAAGGTAACCCAAGTGTCATGTTACATATTGGGAGACGCATCTTGAAACAAACACATATAGTACCGGAATAGATACGACCTATCTGCCAGACAGGAATAAGATTAAGTGCGACCAAACTGACCCGTCGGGGGTTGTTCGGTCGCACTAGGCGTAGGTGAAGCGTGGGCTCGCTTCTTGTAGCCTCGGGTGCCACCGTCACAGTCTCCGTCGCCGCTGTAGCCTGACCCTCGGCCGGTGCAGGCTGCGCCATCGCTCACACAGGACCAAACCTGCTGAACATACACTGGTCCAGCTGGCTTCTGCTGCGCCACTTCTGCCAGCCACTGGACTACGCACGACGTTGTTACTTCTCGATCACCAGAGGGCCCGGCTTAAACATATTCTGGATCACCACCTGAGGAACAGCACAGGCAGACACAGAGTCTTCAGTATAGACACATGAATTGGATAGCTATATATTTTCACCTGACAAATGATAAATGGTCTGTTACAAGTATATTCAAGGATTAATGGTTGAATAAATATACTAACCAAATAGATGAATAAATAAAAAATGAATGAATATCTTTATCTGGCACACGTGCAAGTTTCTTAGGGGGAGTGAAACTTGGAGCATTGCTTTGATATATGTTAGTTCCTAACAGTTGTTTTGAATGTCATGCCATGCCTAATGTAAGGCCATGCAGGGGAATCTATATGCAAGATAATCAAAGGCGTCCAAACATCACTTACCAATGTCCAAGAAAAAAACATATGCATGACATTTCACTATGCAACATATGCCCACTGGCGGATCCGGGGGGGAGGAGCATCAGGGGCAAATGCCCCCCCCCCCACCCCCAAACTGCTTGCAAATGCGTGAAAATTTACACATTTCCAGATATAGAATGAAGTCTAGCCAACTTTTATGAACGAAAGTTTGTTTTAAAACGACTAGCAATGCATGAGGAAGCGAAACCCGATGACTTTTCCGAACTTCGTGAAACTTTTTGGGGGTATGCCCCCCCCCCAGAGCGCCAGAGACCGGCGTTCTGGATCCGCCAGTGCATATGCCTCTGCCTGTATGAAAAAAAATGTTAGGTACTATGTTTACCCTATGATCCTACCTCTATAAGCATTACAGGGACATTCCCAACTAAAAGCTAAAATTTAAGCTGCGATGGTCAGTTTCTGCTATCCTAACAATCCAGCCCCTTTTGAAAGGTTCGCCCTCAATCATTTGCTATCTTCATTAAAAGTTTGATTTTATATGCATCTACGTTTCAAAATTGTTGTTTACTGTGCATTTTCCGCATTTACGTACTTAACTCTGGGCAGTAGTTTACGTTACTTCGTACGTCTTTTTAAGAAGAAGCAATCTTCAAAGCAATATTGCAAGCGATCGAGAGCGAAGTTTTCAAAACGGACTGGACTAGTATAACTGGCTCCATCACATCACAGTTTGAAAAGGTGTGAATGTCTCTTAAATACATGACATAGTTACCTGTCTTTTCAATACCTCCAGAAGACTTTCTGCCCTGTCTTGCTCAACTTTGATCTTAGCTGGATCCTGTAAAGAGCTGCCTTCGCGGAACCCGTCCTTAATACGACGGAGAAAATATAACCTGAAGAAGGTAATACATGAATGTGGACATGTAGTGGTGCTTAACCCTCGCCAGTGTCGGGGGGATGGATGCAACAACTTTTTTCGGAAATAACACTCGTATTTAATGGCGGATCGCGATAACATTTTCGGTACCCTACAATTGTTAAATTGTACACATACCATGACAATTTTGAAACATTGACCCCAATGACCTGTGACCTTTTCTCAAGTGCATATCAAGCACATGTGACAGACACCATTGCATATTGATGCTTATAACTCCAATTCTTCCTGATTTTTGTTGGTAAGAAGTACACAAACAGGTGTTACTCTATGTGACCTTTATGGTTTCCATCAATGCCATGAACTCCAAAGGTCAACACAGGTCACTGACCTCTGATGACCTCAGGTGTTTTTATCTCAAGATCAAAAAGCCTATTTTTGTATGCTGACTTTGAATTTCACTTTCATTTCACACAACTTAGGTTCAAGTGAGGACATTGTTTATTACAGGTCAACCAAGACCACCGACTATAGTAACCTCGTATGACCAAAGATGACCGTTGACATATAATTAAGGTCAACTGAGACCTGGAATGTATTAAAGAACATTCTACTGACCATAAGGAATGTATTTGTTTTTCAAGAATGGCTCTAGCTCTATTAGAAGTCATTGTTTCAGCAGAAGTACATATTGATTTTTGGGTCATTGACCTGACTTCAGAGGTCACCAAATGCCCCAAGACTTAAAAATTTGGAGGTACCTATCAATGGCTTCCTCTTGTCACAAACAACATGCTCATTTTTAAAATCAAAGCTCTATCTCAATAAATGTTGTATCAGCAGAGGGGTTGCATCATCCCCCCCCCACACACATACACACAGAAACACAGCAGTTTTGCTCTTCACTGATGAGGATTTAAGAACACCACATGCAAACACTGCACTGCTTCATGTTTGACACAGCTCATGGGGACCATCCATAAATTACCAGTGCTACCTGGGCAGGGATAGGGGATGTCGGCTAAAGCATGAGTTATAGGGTATGTTAAAATATAGGGTCTGTTCCGGTGGCTCCTCCAACCTCCTCAAAGCTCCTCAAACCTCCTCTGAGTATTCCAGTGGCTACTCCATATCCAACCTCCTCAAAGCTCCTCTGAAGCTCACCTCAAACCCCCTCAAATATGGAAGGTGTTTTTTTAGAGGAAGTTGCTGTAGACATTAGTGACACTGTTCATACATATGCAATCTTCACATTTGTTAATTTGACAATGAATGTTTTGAGTGCGTCAAAACTGCCTACCTTTCCTATATGTGGACAGGTGATACCTCCTCCAACACTTGTTGAAGTGGGCACACAAATCAGAGTGAAAAATGACCCTCCTCAAACCTCCGTAAAGCTCGCCTCATCTTTTTTTAGAAGCCGCTGGAGCAGACCCACTGGAGACAGGTTTGCGGACTAAGATGAAGCACAATAAGTGAATTCCCAGGACCAAGTGTTAATTGGAAAGCTAACCCTGTTCCAAGGGACTTGCATATGGGGGCCAGGATGACTTTCAGAGGCCTGACCCAGGACAACTTAAAAAGGAAAACAATGGTAAAAGTAAAGGTACCAACCCTAAGCAAATCATAATTTTGAAAATAATGGAGCACGAGACAAGAACTTTACCTGAAGTTGTAAGAAGAAAACTTTGTACTTTCCCTCAGCAAATTTCTGTACAGTGATAAGACCTGCAACCTCGACATCTGCAATGCCATTTCAATTTCAACAATCGTATTGTAAACTCATGACCTCATGACCAACTTGCGTAATCGAGGGCTCACTTCCAATTTTACTTCCTTCCCTGAGGTTCAATGAAAAGTCATGACAATGGATTTTACAGTATTCATTTTACTGTGATGTTTGATTGGAACAAGCATATTGGTATTTTTAAAACATGAGATCAATTTTATAATTTGTATATAAGGATACCTGAAAACTTATGCCTTTCATATATACAAAACTAAAAAATACATATAACTTCCTTACCAAGTCACGTGATAGTTGCAGGGGTTTCACCACTTTTGTTTAAGTGCGCCATATTCGAGTCTAGTGCGTGTGATTGTTTTCGTTTGCGTGTTGGGACTTGGGTAGGTTCGTTCACGGTGGGTCTCCGAAGATAGCGCCCATGGTTGTTTTGCTATTCCTGTTAGGTTGGTAAGTACGTATTACATTTCATTGACCATTTTTTTACACCTTGTTTGATGTGATGAATATGAGACACTGCCTTTATGTTTTTTCTCCCCTTGTCATTGAGGCAAGCATTTCCTCAAAATGACGAAAAAAATATCTGTATCTTGTACAGTAGCAACAGAAGGTGAATGAAGGAATGGTGTATTTTCATGTGCTTTGTCTCGTTCGTTTCGGAACCAGATAAATATGCATTTACGACTGCATGTGGAAGAATGCACTGTATGCAAAGATGGTGCGACTCAGAATCACCGGCTGCAATACCTGCTGGATAAGGACTTTTCTGTCTGACCGCTGAGCAGCTGCCAATTCGGACCCACTGTATTCCAAGGGGAGCCTGCCCCAGGGCAGCATCCTAGCACCCCTGCTGTGGCTGTGCTACGTGAACAACGTCAACAAAAAGCTCCCAGAAGGGGTGCCATGGACCCTGTTCGCTGTTGATGTCGCCCTTCTGGCCATAACCCGCTCTCCTAAAGAGTGTGAGACCTGCATCAATGCCATTGATGCCTGGCTGGAGCACTGGAAGGTGTCCCCTAGCATCTTGGAAGTGTAATGCGACCTATAGTCTGGCTTTCACATGTTCTTTCACTCAAAGACGTCTGAGCTGATGAGCACGTGATTTATTGAAGTTTTACTGGACAAATAGAGGTAAGTGAGTATAGCTTGGTTTTCACTGAGCATGACTGTGAAGCAAACATGTCACAAGCAGACACAAGACACAAACAGGTCAAAATGAATATGCCTGTGTTTGTGGTTGATTTTGGCCTTCTTTACTTCACAATCTCTCAAGTTTTACATTCTGTGAGGATCTGTCCTTACTCAGTTGCCTTTATTTCCAAGTAAAACTTAAATCATGTGCTCTTTAGCTCGGACGTCTTTGAGTGAAGGTAGAAGATACAATACAACAGACCATAGTTCTCCATCAATCCCAAGGAGAGCGGCAGTCGAGTGAAGCCAAACATGATGCTCCATGTACCACAGCTGTCCTATACCAGGAACCCACGTTCCTCGTCGTCCCCCCCCCCCCCAGGTGCCCTTTTTCGACCACGTCGAAGACTTAAGGGCGAAGATGTTTTGTTCAAACGACGCGGGTACCTTACGACTCTCGCCGGAAAAAATATTTCGGAAGCTACTGCCTCCCCATTCGCGCAGCCGCCCCACCTCGGTTACGTCATGTTTCTGGTGGACTACAGTGAACCCAAGCGGCGCAAGCATCGACATTCGATAACGTCCCCAGAGAAGACAGAACGTTCTACACATGTCCCCCGCCGTGGCAAGACTAAGGTCGACCACAGTCATCATTAACCTTCCGCACCCGATCCGTGACAACGACTCTGCGGAGGCCCGCCGCTTGGCCGCACTGCTTGCCGGCGAGCTCCTTTCGCCTGCCTACGCTACCATATGGTCGGACGGCTCGGTGGCGGAACGGACGTGGAACGGAGGGACATGAACCATTGCCCAGCTTCTTCTTGTTCTTCTTCTGCACTCCACTCGCCGTCCCGTGATAGGAGGGCGACGACGCAGGCGGGAGATGTTGCTGTTGTTGTTATCCCCGCGGGACGGCGTACGACCGGCCGTAACCCGTTGGCTCTCGGTGTCTTAGGTGGCCACTGGCTAAGGCCGCCACGGCCCCTCCGTCTCGCAGCTGCGTCGGGTCCGGGTGGATCGTCCCGAAGATGCGGAGACTTGTGCCCGCCAGGTGGGGGCGCCTCAGCAGCACGTGCTCTGGCGTGTCAGACTCTTCTCGGCACGTCTGACAAAGCGCCGCCGGGCACGCGAGGCTGCCGCACTGCTGACATTCTCGGGTCGAGTGACGGACGATCCTGTGCAGGTAGCTTCTTGAAAGCCCCAGTTACCCGCTCGCAGCTGCTGCATGATCACGGCGTCTTACCGTACTTCTGTGAGGACCGGCTTCGGGAACCGGCCTCCCATCATCCGCTTGGAGCTCTTCAGCCCTTTTGTTCCTTGGTAGTCCGCAGTGGGCTGGAACTCACTATCTGTCTACGAAGAGAGATCAGTCTTTCTCCCTCCAAGGCCGCCAGGAGCAGGTGCCAGATTGTTGCACCAAGCGCCGTCTTCTGCGCTCCGGCGCCGCTCGCGAGCATGGCGAACGCGGCCTGCGAGTCTGTGCAGACTATCGGCGGGGTCTCGTCCAGGTCGTCCCCCAACCGTTGCACATCCCCCAGTCCGGCGTGCAGTGCCACTAGCTCGGCGCGGGTGCTGCTGCAGACTACCGGCCGGCGTCCGTGTCTCTCCTCTCCGGAGGGCAGGGCGATCAGGGCGCCGTTCTCTGTCGATCCGTCGCTCCAGATCCGTATCGCCTGGGCCGGCAGAGTAGCAAGTACCTCTCGGCGGCCGCTCGACGGACGCCGCCACGGGCCGCTCTCTGGATGTCAGAGTGGACGTTCAGACAGAAGGTCACCCATAGCGGGGCGGGAGGGTGATGTGCAGTCTTTTCGTCACGGGGATTCCGCGCACGCACGCCTGCGCGGTGGCCTTAAGCCCGACGTCACGCCAGCCGGTGGTAGTCCGGAGGCGTCGTGGGGCCACCTTCTCAGCGGTTGCCCCCGGGTTTCCACGTGCTGGGCATTTTTCGTCAGCTGCCAGGCCGATCCGGTTGAGAGTGTTGCGGGTTAGCGTAGAGGTCCCCGTCCGCGGCTAGGAGAGGTTGACTGCTCCCCCCCCCCCCCTATTGCAGCAGGGCGTCGTGATCCCGGGTGGGCGCCGACGCCCTCCTGCGCTCCGACCTGGCTCAGGGCAGGCGGTATCCCGGCTGCGGCGAGGACAGCTGTGGAACATTCTGCTCTGCTCCTGTCCTGTTTACGCGGCAGTGAGCTTCAGCGCTGTGAGCTGACCCGCCTCTATCTGAGGTCTTCAAGAGCCAGACAGTGACGATCGATCGCCACCTTCTTGGAGACGATCGGCATTGTCGACCCTCCTGTCGATTCATCGACGCAATGTGCGCCTTTGGGTGCCTGCGTGTCGGTCTTAGTGTTTCCCCGCTGCGTGTCCGCCGTGGTCCGTCCCCGGCGACCGCCGTTGGCAAATAAGCGCCAGGACCGCGTTGAGTTGTCACTCCGGTCAGGAATCTCCCCGGCGACCATGGATAAAAGGCGTATGTGCCGCGTACGGTTGTCTGCCATCGTGAACAAACCCGAGTGACCAAGTAAAGGGCCGTACTTCCTCACTTCCACCTTTCATCCTTCGTCACACAAGCGCCAGGAATGTGGAACATAAACGTATGTGTAATTTGAGCGATGGTGCTCTCCACCCACGCGATTTTCACTTGAGGCAGAATCATGTCTGTAAATAAACGTATGTGTGGACTTACGGCTATCGTCCGTGATAATCGCAAAATTTCCCATGAATATACGCCTTTTCGACGGAGATACGCCCTTCTTCCTTGGACACAAATTTCCCCGGATATACTTTCGTCTTTTTGCAAAAATATTTTTGCGTTAACTTTTTATGTAACTGCTTAACATAATGTTGGTTGAATTAACTCACGCAGCTTGACATGAATCGAACGATACCAATAACTCAATTTCGCTAAAATTTGGCGCTTACTGCTTTCTTTCTTTGGACGGTAGTGTGGCGCACTAACAGATTGTACAAATTTTAGGTGTGGTATTCGGCTCTTCTTCATAAGAAATGTCAACAGTTCACTATTCAGCAAGTTCTTCCTGTTCGTCTTGCATCAAAAACACATATATATACTGCTGGAAGTGTTCATCCCTATTCTATATAGATCAGAAACCTGCATTAAGCTAAGCTTGTTCTACATGCCCTGACATCACTATCAGATCGAGTGGTTCCAGGCCATGTGGTGGTTTATAATTTAGCTAACAACGAGGGACCCGAACCGGCTGTGCATGACTGCATAGTACACATCATATCAAGTGTTTATGTATCTGATGTAGGAAAAACTGTCACATGAAAGAATGCCAATGTTAGTGGGTGTTTTATTTTCAGTGTGAAGAAAACTGAAAACTGAGTAAAATTCCTTACAAGAGATGGCTGGAAGAAGAAAACCAAAGTCAGGAAGAGGAGGAGATCTTTCTCAGGTATCTGCTTTATATCCATGCTGTTTGTGACATGAAAATACATTGTAAAGCTGGAACATTGGAAGAGTTTATTGCCTGATGTAATTCAGTTTTATCATCAATTTTGGCTGGGAATTTTTTAGTTTTATTTGGTAGGTCTGCTGAGTAGCTTTTAAACTACCTAGTTTTTATAGAAGTTCTAAACAGATAAAAACATTACAAACTTTAAGCCATTAACTCGATTAAAAATTATTATAGGGTTGAAATGTTTTGTGCTTAAAACTATTTCAAAATTTGGCTTGTTTCTTGCCTATACTTCTTAGTTATATTTTGCATCGAGGGTGCATGGCAATACACAGCAGCTGGGTATGCTGTTGCATCAGCTGGGGTACACTGTACACATCAGCTGATGGGATGTGGGAAAGGGATACTTCACCGGAATAAATACCGGATCGGAATGCAAGATCAGGATACAGGACTGGGATACGGAAACAGAGTGTGGGAGCAGAACACGGAAACGGGGTAGAGAAATTGATGCAGGAACTGAACATGTAGGAACAGAATGTGTGAACTTGATACAAATAAGCATGGAATTGTACTGGGCCAATGCATGCTGTCTTTTAAGTATGCGTTATTTTCCATTTTTATCAGATTACACTATACACGTGTCCACCATCTAATCATTTTTCAGCCAAGCGGGCATATTTTTTTTAATGCGGGTTGATGAATACTAATCATTATTGCGCTGTTGATCAGTGCCTTCTATCTCTCAGCATGTTGATGAAAATGGGTGCAGCAGAAATGTCCAGACCGTTTCCTGCCTGTGACCCCCTGTCTGCCTCTCCCAGACGGTCAGATATGGCTGTCTATGTGACCCTACCCTGTCCCTCAGTATTGTCAATGTGACCCTACCCTGTCACTCAGTATTGTCAATGTGACCCTGCCCTGTCCCTCAGTATTGTCTATGTGACCCTACCCTGTCCCTCAGTGTTGTCTACATGACCCCTGCCCTGTCTCTCGGTATTGTCTATGTGACCCTGTCCCCATCCCTCATTATTGTCTGATGTGACCCCTGCTCCGTCCCTCCATACTGCCCATGTGACCCCTGTCGGGATGCCTCCTGTCTGACCTCTGTGACCCCTCCCCCTCCTCCTGTCCCAGTATGGTCTGATGACCGTGGGAGGGGCCGACATGGCCGGCCTGGCCGCCGACGATGTCGACCTGGACGCCTCCGACGCTGCCCTGGAGGACGAGCTGGCCCAGCTGCTCTCGGGAGCCGGCATTCAGGCCCCGCGCCGCGCCAAACCCAGTGAGCACGGCCGAAAAACGGCCCAACAGCGGTCCATCAGACTCAACGTAGGCCGGCCAGACTCATTGAGACGGTCATTAAAGCCACACTGCAGTGAAGCGGTGTACTTACATACAATGAGCCGGCAATGCAACACACCGTGCACACAGTCGACCAGTACAGCTGCACATGGCTGGCTAATTTGTGTGCTGTCTTCCACGGCTGCGTCTTAGTTCGCTGTTGTGAATTGTGTTGATGCGTCTTTGCCTTCATTAGCAAGAGGACGTTTGAATTTGTTTGACAATGGCTTCCTACTTGAGCATTATACTGTAAGAGATATAATATTTATATATAAGAAATGTATAAGAGATACGATATTTCATTACCACCTTGCCACCGACTTGCCAGCACTTTTTAATTACCATTGGTAATCAGGTGGTGTACGAACTGATCATCGGTGCCGTTACGCGGGTGCCGATAATGCATTTTGAGGTAAAGATACAACTTGCATCCCTATAGATCTGTATTGCTTGTGTGGTGTCTTTCTGACATAAGGTAGCTGCGATGTTTGCCCTATTTTGCTATTGACGCGCGCCGGCATCGCATCCCTCTCTGAGACAAGTGTACGAAACATAACATGCTGGAATACCACTCAATTCCCTGAGTCTGAATAGTTTGTCCCGCTTTTGTCTCGGGCTCGGACTGGTGTCTGATCGGTTTTGGCTCGTGTCTTCCCTTGTCAAACTGTGTGTCAAACTATGTCAACAACTGTGCGGCGCTGGGACCTCATTCCGCCCCATCCCGTGTGTTGCAAAAATAGAGGCCCCGATTCCCGCGGCTGACCTGGGCGCAATGACCGCCGCCTGCATGAACGATGAAGAGGTCTCAGACGTAGACGAAGATGACCCCGATCTACTGGTAAGTGGCGCACCGGGGAGGGGGGGGGGGGAGGGGGGTCATTGAGTGACGACAGGGAGGTCTGTTGGATGCTGGGGCTGGACGCACGTCCTTTTGTGAGCCGATGATGGTGACTCGCGCCGCGGCAGTAACAATGGGCTCAGTGTGGTACTAGATAAGAGTGTTAATGAGTTTCGGACTGTTGACTAGTTTGATCCCAAATCGTAGAGTAAACGAACAAAGTTAGTGAACCGAAGGTTTATTCTGGCGACGTGGGCAATTTTCCGTAGATGAAATGTCTGTGTCTGTCGGTCCCGTTTTTTAGCCATGACTCAACAACGAAGGGGCGCAACAACACGCGATCTGCACCGACGGGTCACCGCAACGGCGGACAAGGGCTCATGACGGTTGCGAGCAGGCACGTGCATCTGGCACGTGCGCGTGAACCCTTGCAATTTTGTTTGTCCAGCCGTACAGTCAATACCGTGCGACGCACGTAAACCAAACTCGGTGGGCGGATGGTCACCAATACCATGTGTGCACACGTACTTTTGGGGGTGCAACGGTAGTGCAACATGCGGTAAGCACGTGCAACCGTTTTGACGATCCCTTTATGTGGTCGGCCATGACATGCAAGATTTGAGAGTAATCTAAGCCAAAATTGACGTGTGGGTAGTGCGTTGCCAGGGTTATATCCCTATGTCTTTTACTCGGCGCGGGCGACCCGGGTTCAAATCACTTCAACGACACGTGCTTTTTAAAAGTTGTATTTTGCAAATATATTTATATGCTCTGTATAGCTACGGTTTTGGTCCTGGACCCACACTTGCAACTTGGGTTCGCATCTAGTAAAGGATCGTGTCTCGTGCTTGCTGCAATACTATCATATATATACAAGTTGTCTCTGCGTTATGGCATGTGATGTGTTGTACATACATACGCTTCGAAGCTCTCTTATTACCAACTTTGGTGGCGAGCGTGTTTGGCAGATGCAGACCGAATAATAGGAAGGTTTCGAAGTAGCATTTGATATGCCGTGTTGGCTGTCACCTCTGCGACCTCTGCGTTTGCCTCAGGCGGAGCTGAAGGCCATGGCTGGAGAGGACGCGGCCCCGGCACCGTCCCCGGCGAGAGCCG
>JARFNZ010075181.1:0-13351 GCA_031763405.1 Balanus nubilus | reverse complement strand
CACATTCGGCGCCCTCAGAGACCTGGCGGCACGGCGCGGTGCCCTCCCTCTGTAGTGATGAGGGGGGAGGGACGGCCTGTCACTGAGAGCGACCATCAGTCCGTGATGAGATATGGGCATAACCCCCTTCTGACCGCCGTCGATGACAATGGGACCGATCGGCGTGCGCCGTCTCTGCGGAGGGGGAACATCGCCGCTCAGAGGGCCAAATCGCCTTGTAACAAGAAGCACGCCCGAAGCTCATTTATCCGAGCAATAAAACCGTCCGGCGGCAGTCCGGGGGAGCGGCGCCAAATGGGCGGCTCGGTCACCGAGGACCCGCACCATACTTTGATCGGGCTATGTCTCAGCAATCAGCGTAAACGGCGGCGGCGGAAGGACCAACAGCGATGCAAATCACCTCTGATTGGTCCGCCGTAAACAATCGGCGCGATTGCACGTGCTGCAGCGCGCGGCAATCCGAATTCGTTAGCTGTAAATTTTTCGCATCGATATACGACAGTCAGTTAAATGAGATGTCTTTGGTGCAATGGGGCAGGCACCCAGCGTAGGCGGCACTGGGGGTATTGCACCTGCATTATGGACCCGTGAGTCATTACTTTGCGTGTTTACTGCTCTCTGACAGGCATGACTAAGCAGCCATGCCGAATCACCGATCAACATATCCCATGCTGTGGTGAAATAAGCAAGAGTTCTGTTTAGTTGCGGCGAACGTGAAATCGACTATGTCATCAGGCCTGTTTATAGTGCCAATCACGAGACCATTACATGGCAATGCGTAATCTACTTGGCCATCAAAGCTAAATGCATTATGGAATTATTATTAAAGCTGAATCTTACAGAGTCTCACTCTCTATTTAAATATGTAGGTTTCGGACCTAAACTATTGCAGTAGAAGGCTTTACTGTATGTCTGGCTCAATGGGCCTTAAGACCTTTTGGTTGAGTACCTTCTCAGCAGTCAGTTTTGTCAGTAAGTGATATGTTACGTCCCTAAAATCCTGCCCCTCCCAAAAGTCTGCCCACGACAGCGAACGGATGCCAGGGCTGCCCAGTTCCGCGACCAACGTGAATCGAGCCAAATAAGGCCAAGGAAGAGGCTGACATGACAAATGGAGTCCCGTTACTAAACCCGGCAAAATAAAGCATATTCACAAATCATTCGTTTCATCAAAGTCGTCGAGCGGGCAGCGATTCGTCAGCGTGTGTGGCAGCGGAGACAGCCTCTGACGACAGCCGGACCCTCCCCCGAGCTGGGGGCTGTCTCTGGCCGACCACGGCGGGACAGTGACTGCGGCCGGCCCGCTTGAACGGCTGGACCACAGTCGGAGCTGTCCGCTGCCCGGCTCATACATTCAGAGGCGGTTTCGAAACACATCATGGCAGAGACGTCAATGCATCCTGCAGTGGAGACAAACCAGTCAACTTCGATCTGGTATGCCGGAATAGGGAATGACCCCCTGAAAACAAACAAGTGGCTCTGTGGCATTGAATACCGAATAGCAGTGTGGTGGTTTACATCATCCTGGTGTAAATTGAGATGTTTGGACACATCAGCGGTCATGGTCACATCCCCGTACCCCACCGGTGGTGGTCCCCACTCCGACCAGCCGCCCCCGCCCCCGCCCCCGCCAGCCGCCCGTCGCCCAGCGGGGGTCCAGCAGACATATCTCACTCTCAGACATGGCCAGTATTAGCCCACTGGCAGCTGAATCGCTGGCCATTGTTCCGGCGGCCACCTTGGCCAAATACTGGCCCGTCGAATAAAGGCAGCCCGCTGGGTGGCGGCGGGGTCCACTTTGGAGCACCGGCGGGGGCGGCGGCGGCCGGCCAGCCGCCCTTTCTGCGTCGCCATCTGACCAGAAACACGGCCGCCCACGGCCCAATACACGGCCGGTACACAGCTGTAATTGATGGTGGCGGGGGTCGCACCCCAATGACCGCGGGCCGCCGACTCAGATGGCTGGCTGCCCGCCGGGAGTGGAGAGATGCCGTATGGCTCAATTCGGGGCTCATCCTTTACCCGGGCCAGCCACATTCAATAGCGGCGCTATCCCCGGCATTGTAGGGAAACAACGGCCATTCTGACCTCCTTAAGACCTGTGGATAACTAGCGACACTTTAGACAGCCGTGTGAGCCTCTCATGTGGTCCATTGGGATACATTATTGATTACCTAGGGCATTGTGCCTGGTTTATTGTAACTTATCTACGTCAAACGAACTCGCGGCATGCGTGTGTATTGTGTGCGTTATGTAAAGAGGCTAAATATGTAGGTGTTGGTGCGTTCAATTACCATTAGGCACTAACATGGGAAGAGCATGACACATGATATACTTTAAGCAACACAAGATACCATGTTTCAAGATTCAAGATACCGTGTTTTTTACAGCATTGAGGCCCAATCAATATTTCGATGTCGAGCGAGCGAGTGGATGGTCTTTCGATACCAATCAGAAAACATAGGATGACGCATTGCATGTCAATAATACAAGGACATCAACTGACAAAATTACATGGTATTCAGCAATTTACGTGTTTTAGGGGCTGTCGTAATTGTTGTCGGCACCTTTCAAAGCATGTGGAGTATTCAAGACAGGCGCTGTATTTCATGAGGTGCACAGCTAAAAAATGTGTCGCTTAGATCCGGAAAGATTGTAGTGTAATGCCTCCAACAAAGACAAAAGAACACATTTTGTCCTTAATCAATTGCATGTCAATCATAATATCCACATCCAGTTGTTCGCTGCTGCGTGCGGGTGGTCCATGACTAATTAGTATTTGGCCATATTTCACAACTTTGTAACGATTCAATTACGCACCGACGTGCAGACCATTAATCATCATGAAATAGCAATCGGTTAATCGGATATTATATTTAAATTCAATTGACAAGAACTTCCTTCCATTGTGATTACACTTGTGTAGAAAAATTACACTGAGAAATTGAGGTTAATTTCAATACTCAGCTTGGACTTCCAACGATTACGTATATTATGTATGTACATACTTACCCATGCCATGCTTTATAGCAGCACACGAATTGCACATTTACAGCGAACATCAGTTGAGAAGTCAGCTGACTCAGCCCATCATCGTTCGACCCTACGTAATCATTTCGTCGTTGTCAGGGCGTTCAGACCGTTTACACCACAGTTGTTACCGAGCTAACGGCCGGCCTATTTTACAGCACATCACCAACCCCCTCATCTCTGCCGCGTCTTCAGCCCCATTACGCTGGCCAGTGCCCACTCTGTCTCCATCTGCTGAGGGCCTGCTCGGCGCCCTCCCTGAGCCGTCATCCGGCC
The DNA here is from genome assembly GCA_031763405.1 of Balanus nubilus. NCBI lineage: Eukaryota > Metazoa > Arthropoda > Thecostraca > Balanomorpha > Balanidae > Balanus > Balanus nubilus. The sequence continues at coordinate 10,045 of JARFNZ010075181.1, read as the reverse complement.
CACCTCCACCCCTGGGGCGGCTTCATCACGTCGTCAGCCTGTCACCCCGTCAGAGCGGCATCGTTACCCTCTCAGAGCGGCACCGTCACCCTCTCAGAGCGGCACCGTCACCCTCTCAGAGCGGCACCGTCTCCCTCTCAGAGCGGCACCGTCACCCCTCTCAGAGCGGCACCGTCTCCCTCTCAGAGCGGCACCGTCTCCCTCTCAGAGCGGCACCGTCTCCCTCTCAGAGCGGCGTCACTCGTGGGCGGTCTGCGGCCGGGCCTGCCTGTCTCTCAGCAGAACAGAGCCGTCCAGCCATCAGACAGCCCGGCTATCGGGCGTTATTCCGGCACTCAACGGAGCCGAGAAAAGTACGTACTACCGACGCGGGCTGTGGGTGGCGGCTGGGCAACGTTTCAACGTCCGACACCTGCTAGTTACAATCCTGCCAGATATATGACCTCATAATGTCCATAATAAGCGCATGAGCCGGCCGTGGCGGAGTGGAAATAAATGGCCGGCGAATAACGCTACACCTTGAAGGCTAACAATACAAGCCTTAACTGATGTTATGGACGCACGCTCGCGATTTGCATAATTCGACAAGTTTTATTTGCGCTGCAGGCCGGGCCGTGCAGCGCTGATGTCCTGTCGGCACGGGCTGGATGGGTGTCGGACGTCTGGAGCAGGCCTGAGTGGGCGGCCAGCGGCTTCAGGGAGGCAGTATGGGTGTCGGACGTCTGGAGCAGGCCTGAGTGGGCGGCCAGTGGCTTCAGGAGGGCTGGATGGGTAGCAGCCTAGAACAGGATGGGTACTAGCGGGCGGCTAGCTGGCGAGCTGCCCCGCACCAGGGTAGGCAGAGCCGCACATCTTAAATCCGGGGCGGTGGCTTAGCACAATCGTGCAGCATGTCAAGCGCCGATACAGCGCTTAGAAGCCTGCACCGACTGCCTGACGCATCCTCCGTCGTCGCCGCCGCCACAACAGTCTCCCCAGCTCTCTGCGGTCGGCGGCATTTGAAAGCGGCGCGCTCTGGGCGGCCCAGCATTGAGACGTATTTAAATAAGCCCCGTTGATCTGACGTGCCGGCGTATCCGGACCGCAGAGAGCGCGGCGTGCATTTCGTGGCCAGCTTACGCTGGTCAGAGGCCGTTTCTGAGTGACGGCCCGACGGCGGCCATATGAGGATGACCGCAGGCCACCCTACCGCCGACCCTCCGGTCTGCCGCCCTGCCGCCGAGTGTTCAGTGGGGCCGTTTGTCACCGCCCTGGTCTGCTGCCCCGTTAAGCGCCATTGGATGTTGCACGGAATTCACACTGATGGTGCCGGATGCCTAAAGGCATCTGCCATCGTCACTTTCTGACGGATCACGACCAATCACGAGATCCGACGGGTCACGAGCCCGACGGATCAATGTCGAAGCTGGCAAATTCAAATTTTAGCTCAAATTCAAAGTTGGCAAACCAAAGTCAATTTTGATATGTGGCGCGGGAGTCCGGTACAGTGACTGATGGCAGAGGCTTTTTACCGTCCGCCACCCTCAGTGTGGACTTCACATTAGTGTCCAAGCTCTGAAGTCTGCTCTGTATGCCATTCCGTTGTCGATAGGTATTCCTGCATGGCATGTAGTGCATAGTGCACATACTGGGTAGATGCACGGCATCAGTTATTGTGGTACTTACAGTCCGCTCAGTGCCCGCCTGCCAGAGATGGTGTTCAACGAATTACGGCGTTCGGAGACTGCATCATGGTGTTAGATGCAACAAATTACTGGTAGACTGTGCCGCACCACACGCAACTATTGCGGTACAGCCTGCGTATTTATTTCTTCAGGGCGATAGGTCGGAGAATACTGTATTACGACGAATATCTGCTTGTAAGGCATCGTTTGCTAGGTAGGTAAGCTAAATATATTCAGCATCTTGGTAATGACCATGCCCAGATTCTTAATCGCAGGAACTTCATATAGCAAAATGGCTATAGGCAACGAAAACAGTAGCATCAAAAGGTCAAAAGTTACCATCAAAAAGATAAAAGGTTATCTTTGAATAAACGGCTTTACCCAGTCTTGCCCGAGGTGGTTCTCGGCCAACCTAAGCGGACCCTTGGCTGGCTAATACAACCCGTTCAACTTGACAGAGTCCTCGTCCTCGTTTGGAGAGGGCACCCTCCGGAAGGGGGTCCTTCTATAGCGAGAGCAATGAATCGAACCTTGCCTTTCTGATAGGACCTTCGACTCACTTTGGGGGACCTTCTCTAACATTAATGATAATTTATCTGCTCTCCCTGCACTCAAGACGCTGGCTGGATCCACCTTAAAGGTCCTTGGTCTTATATAGGTGGCCTTCTGTGTTAAGATGTCCTGGTGCCCTGGCTGACTGTGTGAACTGTGTGGCTCTCTTCGCTGCATTCGTCATTTCAGTAACCGCCACTGCAAACGGTGTGATAAAAACTGCATGTAACCCCATGATTTCATGATTTCCGCAATTGCCGCAGCCGTTAATACCTTAGTTAGCAAAAAGCGAACAAGACAGCAAAACAAATCGGCATTTTACAGAAAATATGTCTGTCACCATGAGCTAAAGGCGTTATGCGACTGCAGTATGTATTCTATCCAACTGACCTTCATTAAGCACGACCTGCGTTGAATTAGACCTGCCGTCTGTCCAGCTGCCACTACGGTGGGCTGGCGCGGACCATGGGCCACCAGCCGCCTCTCGCAGCAAACATACCGTCGAGGCTGACTCCGTAATGAAGACGGCGCCGGGGTAGTGGCAGCTCGGTACGGGTCTGGTGGCCAGTCGCCGCGTGCCTGCCGCGTCAGCTGCTGCCCTCCACGGCTGCCATTAGTTCCTGTCGTACCAACAATGGCCCGCTCTCAAAACGGCGCACGCGCAGCCGAGCGGCCGGAGTGTAGCGCAGCGCCGCCGAACATGGCCGGCGTTTCGAGCGGCGCGACACGAATCCCAAATATGCCGTCCGGCGGTGGCCGGCGTGACAGTTTCTCACAGCCATCTTCAGCCGGGGACGTGCGTTGCCAGATGCAATCTGGCCCGCAGGACATAAATAAGATGTAATTGTTGGGCGAAGCGCGGCTGTTTGGCGCGCCGATCGCTGAGAGGTGATCATGTTCCGGTGATGACGCCACGCGAGCTATGCCACGCCAGCCTGAGACATGGGAAATAACGCTGGGAGTCCAATGGCCACTGGAAATGGAAGACGACACCGGAATGACTGAGCAGCGGGAGGCCCGGCGAGACCGGTGCTACCATACCAATCTGTGGGAGGTGTGGACGACAGCGGCGACGGCCTAGGAATCTGGAATGGGAACTACAAGACATTCACTCCCAGATGCTCCCTGATTTGGAGAACGAAAGGTATCTGCGGTGCTTTACTTGGCTATAGGTTGTCTGCTTAGAGAGTGTTGAATTGGGAGTGAAGAGCATTGCGAAATCCACATTTTTGTTACTTAAAAGTAATCATCCTTATTTGAGAAAATCGTTACAGCCAAATAATTTTACTTAATCAGGTTCCATGGAAATGTGAAAGTAGTTTTAAATATCTATCCAAATAAGAAGTGATTCTCTAGCAACTGGAGTGCATTTTATTACCGATCAACATTTTATGCAAATGAATTGAATTAAGACTCCATTTCCAACAAAGATTGCAATGCAATTGACCAGTAATACACAGTAGCTAATGTAGCTCTGGTTTGCTGATGGTCTCTCTTCAGTATCATGCTTAGGTAGGATCTTCTACCGATAAATTTCTACTCACCGCACTGCTCAGAGCCGTTTTGTGCCAGTCCGTCACTCTCCTGACCGTGTATATACCAATCCATAGCACATGAGGATCGAATCATACCTGATCACTTCCCCAGAACTCAAGCGGCACTATACTTGGGCCAGTTGGATATTGCGACGCGGGAGTCGAGCCGCTCACCGTATGTAGTCATTGTCTGCCCGAGTTGCGTCACTAACGTAACGAGCCTGAACACGCCGTGACATAAGTAGGACAATGACTGTGCTGAAACTAACCCATCAACAGACAATAGACCCGCACGGATTCCGGTCCTCCGTGGTATCTTTCAAATTGGAATACAAAATAATAATTGCATTTATTGTTCTAAAAACGCATTTGTAATTGTCAGTTATCACAGTCCGTGAAAACGACTTACACAACCAGCTGTAGCCAACGCTCATTCCTCCTAGTCCCGCGACTGTCTTAGCGACAGTCCTAGTAACAGGTGAGGTTTGTTCGCGTGGTTACTTACTTCACGAAGTCACTGAACGTCCCCGGCCCCTCACCTCTCCCGGCCAGCGCCCCACCTCTGCGTGCAGCCTCCCCTGCCCCGACCCCGGCCCGGGCGCCGTTCGTGCGCTATCACCGCCGGCACGTCACACCAACAGACAACCGTGGCCTAATGAGTGTATTATTATTCGCGGCCGGGTCGTGACGGCGGATTAATTCGCACCTGATTAGCGTGGCTGGAATGCGGTGGCGTGGAGCGCGGCGAATTGGACGAGCCGCCGCCGGCCGCCGCTAGGGGCGCTCCAGTCGCGGCTGAGTCCGGCCTCTATCGACTCGCCGCGGCTCTGAGCGTGAGACGCAGCCGTGTTCGGCACCCGCTGAACGGATAATCACCGCCCTAGGAATGTAATGGTCCTAATTTTATAATAGAACACAGACTTTAAGCGCAATTTAAGTTCCATTCGGCTTCCCAATCACGCCTGGTCACGAACGCCTTTCATTACGAGCTGTGCGCCCCGTGCTGAGGGCGCGGCGGCGGCGCTCTCGGCCGACCCGACCCGGCCGCTCCGGGTCGCTGCCGCCCGCTCCGTCCGCCGACTGCAATCACGAGGCCTGGCACGTCCCAGACGCTGCTAAATGCCGGCTCTCCGATCGGCTGATGGACTCGGTTCGCGGTGAGGCCCGGGGCGGCCGGCACTGCGCTGGAGCGAGTTCGCGACCCTGCCGCGGCCGGTCTTCCGGACCCTCCTGCAGCACGCCATTACATAGCGCGCCGGTGACGCCGCCGCCGCGCCGCATTAAACCGCAGTTAGGCATCATTACCGCAATACGTGCCGATCTAATTTGACCGCACATGTGTTTTAGCGCAGCGTCGGACGTAATTGTCTCATTACCGGAGACAAATGTTGAATAATAACAGCGCAGCGCGCGCGGTGTAACACTTGCGAGCGGACAATGATATCTAAATCGGCACGGCCGGCCGCTGTGTGTCTGATTGCTCGGTAATGGTGCAACTGACGCCGGCAATGGATGCTGATTGGGCCGGCCGGTAATGGGCGGGTAATGGAGCTGGTAACCAGGAGGCACTCAGGCAGCCCGGGTCCGCAGTGTTAGTCTACTTAGGCCGTTGCAGCTGCACCTCGACACTGGACAGGCCCGGTCAGCAGCGCAGGGTCAATGAGCCACGCCATCTGAGACGTGGGTGTAGTCAAAACAAAACAGAGATCACAGATCACAGGGCCAACCTCGCGCTGTTAGCATACAGCTAACTTGGTGTGTACTAACGCAATAATTAAGGTCCACCACAAGAAAGTGGTAGGGGAAAGTGGGGTAAAGGGGACAACCGGGGTCAGGGCAAACCACCCAACCTGCTGATTCTATGAGTGGTGCAACCCATTTGCAACTCTTCTCACTAATAGTGCATTATGTTGACGCACTTCTTGCCTCGGTGGCTCGGCTATCGGAGTGTTTTCGCTCCACAACAAAAAAACTATTTCTTTTCTAATTACCTATAGTGTAATAAAAATGTCGAGTTTACCGCAATGTTTGTGTATCAATACAAATATATACCATTGTTTCAGAAATGGGTATATGGGTTTAAAAGCGTCAGAAACAAACAATCGCTATTTTCGGCGTGTTGTCTGAAATGCTCGTCAAACATAACATTTTGAAATGGGGTAAAGCGAACTAGGGGTAGTCCGCTTTGCCCGGTACTGGTCCACTTTGCCTCAACATTTTTGTTTTGTAGCTGTGTATGACAAATTGGCTATCTTATTAATATTAACTGGTATGTTCAGTTACGGTCAACATAAAATCTAAATAATTAAGAAAAACAGCAATAATAAGAAATGAAATTTGATCATCAAAAGAAAAAAATGATTGAAGCAACAGAAAATAATAATTGGTAACCATTACAACAACAACAACAAAAATTGGAAGAACAACGTGGCAGATTAGCATTGTGTTAAACAAATGGGGCGTCAATCAGCAGTGGTCCACTTTTTCCCGCGAGTTTTTAAAGCCCGAAACGTGTTTTGGTTCTTCGTTGTCGAATTCCTCCGATATTGCTCAGCCCTAGATAAAACTCATCCAATTGAAAACCAGAGCTGAAACACGAAACTGCCCTTCATATACATTTTCTGTTAGATTCCGTATGCCATTAAAAAATATGGGATGTCATCCTTTAGCTAGTTCGCAGTACCCCACTTTCCCCTATAATTAATACAAGTTCACCAATGTGGTGAAGCTACTTAATCGAAAAAAATGGTTTCATGCGTTTTGCGTTATTCAACAAAAACACGAACTCAAATATTCTCCAAATTTCATAAACCTGTCTACCATTCAAACTGCGTCGCCAGGCCCACTGCGTTCCCACGATGGACAGAATGTGGACTATCCCCGTATCCCGTGAACGTCTTCTCACACATTACCGTTACGGCGCTGCTCTGCTATTCGTGACAGCCCGCTGTACCGGGTGGGCGCTGTTCTCACGCGGAAGGCCCGGATGTTTCGGCGGTGTGGGACGCTCGCTCGTCCGACGGCAGGTGAGTGACGGAGACGCCCCTGGCCGCGTGACACTGGCGGCCGATGTACAATTATGTGTGTACAAGTGCATACAGAGAGGAGGATATGGCCACCCACCCAGCCTCGGTGGTGATGTTGGAATAAATACAGTGTCATAAACACATGCGGAGTGAAAGTCGAGTGTCATCGACAAATCGAGAGTGTTGCCGAGTGCCCGCATTCTCAAAGTCTGTACATAGAGTAGCAGTTTTTGACTTGAGAAAACAGCACGTGGTAGGTACTAATCGAATACCGTTGATAACTCGACAATTTTGCTATATTGAGAGTGTGAAATTTTATTCAAGAAATACGAATCCAGTTTTTCTGAAGGTGAGGGCATTTAATATTTTCGTGCAAAATAGAATGTCAGCAGGTATTCACCAAACAAGAACACAGTGAATACAATAATTTTCCCGCCCTTGATCTGCTAATGCACCGCGTGCGACTGAATGACTAACATTACCGTCTATATGCACTCACGCCAGGACACATAACAATTGCATGCACAGCCTCGTTTTTCATACCCATTGTCGTAGGATCGACTGGCTCCAACTCCCATTAATCATTGCTTGTTAGCGGCCTGTTACACCTACCGTTTTGGGCACAGAACTCTAGTGACGGACGGCTGGAAAACAGCCAGCATTACTGGCCCATCACGGTCACGACGTGACGTGACGTCACGTGACATGATGTGACGTCACGTGACATAACGTGACGTGACGTGACGTCACGTGACGTGACCGTCCTCGTCCTCGACCGACGTGACTTGGTCACGTGACCTTCCGGCGCTCAGGTAAAGCTAGTCCGAATATGCGGGATTATAGTCTAACGTTCATATGTGGGTTTATGTGAATCATGGATTCGGCGCAGAAATAAGTAGATGGTTCATTTGATGAGATACTGTTAGTGTTAATATTTCTGAAAAACTGGTAGGGCTGCAAAAATGCTAAAAAAAAAAATATAAAGCAAAAAGGTAGCGAAAGAAATAAAATATACGTAAAATTCACAAGCACTGCAATGATCCCTGCTGTGAATCGCATCTGCTGCAATAACCTCTCCCGTGACTCGCATCTCCTGCAATAACCCCTACCGTGACTCATATCTCCTGCAAAAAAAAACTATCTTGACTCACATATCCTGCGATAACCCCTACCGTTACTCACATATCATACAATTACCACTGACGTGACTCACATTTCCTGCAATAACCCCTTCCATGTCCCGTATATGCTGCAATAACCCCTACCGTGACTCGCATCTCCTACAATAACCCCTACCATGACTCACATCTCCTACAATAACCTCTACCGTGACTCACATCTCCTACAATAACCTCTACCGTGACTCACATCTCCTACAACAGCCCTACCGTGATTCACATCTCCTGCAATAACCCCTACCGTGACTGACATATCTTACAATAATCACTACTATACCTCATTTATATTACAACAACCTCACCCGTGACTCGAATCAGCTACAATGACCCTAGCAGTGACTCCAGTCTGCTGTAATGACCCTTGTCGGGCTTCTCGTCTGCTGTAATAACTCCTAACATGACTCACGTCCGCAGCAATAACCCCTACCGTGACTCGCAGCTGCTTTAGTAACTCTATTGTACATAGCACCCGTTGCAATAACATTTACCGTGCATCACAGCTTCTCAATAAATTCCTACCTGAACCCAAAGCTGCACGGCATCAGCGATCTTCCCAAGTAGAACCGCTGTAATGTTTTCGAAAGCATCATCAACATGTCTTAATTGGATGAATCTCGCTGCCACCGTATTGGAGGCTCGTAAAAATGTCACTCTTATCGACAGGGCAGATAAATGACTGGATCTTGCATTATCGTCTCCCTCGTAATTCCATCAATTACTGTGATGAGCAATGTCACCGAATTTATCCGCAAGTGTCAATGGGGTAATTTGTACACAACCCGTTTTGCACGTCCCGAAATGGCATCTGATCGTCTTATCTGAGCCTCTGCTAATATACAGGTGATTGGCAACTTGGATAAGAGTTGCTAACTACATGCATGTTTCTGGTTTGCTGTTACTTACTGGATGAATTGGACTTATGTTCGGCGATGTTCTGATCTCAGCAGCAACTCTTCAAAACACGCCGGGCACGGATGAATTACGATGGTCAAGGCGGAAGGTTTTATCGATGTTACTTGATATCGCATAGGTCGTAGAACAACGATATCACAAAGCATTCGAAGATGCCTATTGTGAAAACTGACACAAACGTACTTGTGCCTATTTGTGGGCACTGCAAAAGTGTTATATTTGAAGCAGCTTTAATCGTATTTTACCCAATGTTCAATCTCCCTCTGCCTCGTCAAAAGCAACAGATAAATCCAGGCATCATATGTACTTTAATCTGTACTAATCTTCATGGTGGTATTGTATTTGCTGTCCATGTCAGGAATCAGGAACATTAATGGAGCCAAAAACGCAAAAAAATCATAAGAATCAAGATCTCTCAAACATTCAAATTTATTCAATCTGTCATGATATTCAATTAGTCAAACTAAGCTCCACGTACTTTATAGAGCTATTTTCGTTTATTAATTTGTAAAACTAAGCTCCAGTTCAACAATACCATTTTTTTGTATCGCACAGTAAGCGGAAAGCGCGGCCTCACCGGTAGCACAGCTTTGCACTGAGGACCATCAGCAGCACTGACGGGCTGCTGGGCTAAACTCTGAGATGTCGCTGCATGATTGATGTCGCGATTGATGTCTGGAGCCGACTCATAGCGGCCTTATCGGGCACATTACCGAACAAGAGGCCCGTTACATGTCGGCGGCCGGAGTCGGACCATCCATTGTTTGACAGGGCCCGAGAGGGAGAGGGGACCCGGTGCTGAGGATCCGTCTCCCGCCCGGTCCATGAACCGCCAGAGTACCTCCCTGTGCACAGCGCAGCATGCTCTGTAAAGCGATGACGTCGACGACTCTAGACGTCTACGTCAGACGGTATTGCTAGATATACATATGTGAAACTTGTCTGCAAGTAAAATGTTTTTGTTTAAGGAAATTAATGTTCGATACAATAGATATACATTATGCATCCTCTCCTCGTACTCTTGGTTTAATCGAACGGCTGGATAAAATGTAGGTACTGAAAACCCAACAGCATTTAATGCTCTGCCAAAGACTCCTGCTATTCGCATTTTGATTTTATGTAGTGATCATTTACTCCCACAAACATCCATAGATCCATTTCTGGTTCGCCTTCTCTCT
>JARFNZ010075070.1:0-13352 GCA_031763405.1 Balanus nubilus | reverse complement strand
AGACAATGGTGAGTACTTCCCCCAGACAATGGTGAGTACTTCCCCCAGACAATGGTGAGTACTTCCCCCAGACAATGGTGAGTACTTCCCCCAGACAATGTTGTTCGACTGAGGCCCTGGAGTCAATGGCGGGTTAAAAAGCTGTTCTTTAGCAGAACTGTTTTTCTTGAATGACCTTTCACCCATTAAAAAAGTCTTATAACTTTGACACCATCGTGCTAATCTCGTCGAGACGCTTCGATTCGAACCTTACCACATTGGATTCAGTAAGGTCACTTTCAAAATTTGAATTTAGTTCAAGGTCAAGGTCAAGGTCAAGGTCAGGTGACCAAGTACGCCAACTTGCAAATCAGGAGACGCATCGTGATGAAACAAACATATTCATGACGGTTCCACTTTTCTGTCTTCATCATGTTTAGAATTATTGAGAAACACATGGGCCTGTGACCTCGGATGATCGGATGACCATGTGGGGGAAACCGGTCAAAAATTGAAGCTGATACATCAAGAGTAGCCTGAGATTAAGTGATCTTGAAAAGTTTGACTGATTTAACTCGTACCGTCTGATGTAAGGATTTCATTATTTTCTCATTGACTTATAATGGGGAGGTCATGACAGTGACCCGACCTCACGTCACCGATAACACAAATCCGAGATATTCAAATTTTAGATACACAGTAGAGATGCAAGATTTCTGTACCGCCATAACGGCATGCCGGTATATTTTCAGTACCGGCAGTATTTATGTGGTATTTGAGCATGTGTGATAATGCAATGACAATGGCAGCGCCGGTATATTGCCGGTATTTTTGGCTAACGTGGTGGTGTGGTGTGGGGCCGGTATTCGATTTTAGGGAAATATTGCATCTCTAGTCTGGATGTTTGCCTTAGGGGAGTTGTTGGGCCCTGCGTTGGGAGGACACCCTCAGGGTGTAGCACGTCGCAGCTGAAGTGAACATGCCATCCGATTTCCCACAAACGCTCTTCTGATGGTATTATACTAGTTAGATAACAGCAGGCCGGCACCTAATGTACCATTAGGTGGTTTGTCAATACGGGATAACGTAAATGTGTATTTTTCGTACCGCTGGGAAAGTGTTAAGAAGTTCCGATTCTGGAAATGATTATTGATACTTATTATGAGTACTTCCGTTCTGGTACTTGGGTATTGGGTACTTAAAAAGGTCCTTATTTGTGTGACGCTTATTTCCAGATCGTATGTTCCTTGTTATTTTTATGCCATCACTCATGATACATTATTTCAATTGTGTCATTAATATTTCCCTAAAATCGACGAATTCTTCCAATTCATTCCACACCTACACACAGCCAGTTGCCGATGTTGGCAGAGCGGCTTCATTTTTGACCACTGCCCTCGTGGCCGGCTTCGTGCTCCAGGTGCTGGCCATGATGCAGTACGAAGAATCTCGCGAGACCAATCCGGACGGCGCCAAACTGCCGTCGTCGCTGGAGCCGAAGATGACGCGCTCGCGGACCCGCCAGATGGTGGCCGACTCTCAGATCACCCAGCTGCCGCTGACGCCGGTCAAACGACCAGCCACCGCCTCCTCCACCGAGCAGCTCATCCTGCAGGAGTTCCCCGAGGACGACGATGACGAAGAGTACACCCCCTGCAAGGTGGCGGACATGAGCGAGGCGACCACGTCGCCGGCGCTCAGCTCGCCGACGCCGTCCTCGCCGACGCCGTCTTCACCGACGCCGTCATCGCCCTACTCGGCGTCCGTGTGTTCATCGCAGCCGCCGACGCCGGCCACGCCCGGCTCGACCACAGCAGAGGCGGAGGAGCCGCCCAGCCGGCGCACGCGCAGCCGCCTGCCGCTCACCGATCAGGCGCTGGAGGAGCTGGAACGGCTGGTGAGTACGTCGAGGCACGGTGAGAAAGGTGATGTTGAGAGATGAGACATTTGGGTTAAGTGCTGGACTTTTGGACATTTTAAAATATCGTTAGACGGTTCAAAACATCGTTTGATCGTGAGGAGATGTCCGAGTTTAATTTGGAAGGCTGAAGAAGTCGCAATACCGAAATTTTTACGGCTTGCTGTTTATTTGCGGGGTGATGACTAGCTAAAAGGTTTGATAGCTGATGTTTGTGACATATTATTGGCATCATGTCATGGGATGTTCCACCATCATGCACGCTTCTGATCAGTGACCGAGCTGTCCTTTCGTTTTGTCTCTGGCGTCTGACGCGGTAACTTGTGTTTGTGTACTTTACTTGTGTTCTCTTGTTTTCAGCTGGTGCCGCCAGATGTCACGCCGGACATGTACGTGCCCGTGGACGACGATGACGACTGGGCGGGTTTCCTGCGGGCCTTCAACATGCCCGTCACTAACAACGACACGCAGGACGAGGAAGAGGATGAGGAGTACGTGTTCCAGGTATGGTCCCTCTCACCGGTCCAGGGCTTGGGATTAAACCGACAGTCCTCCTGTGCCCGGCGCAGGGTCCGCTTCATAGCTGCGCGGTGATGAGCAATTGCTTTTACGTTTTACGCATTGTGCTTTGCGTTGGTTGATATTTGAGCCAGCGAGTAAATGTATGTTTTGGTTAGTGGTGTGAATACCCCAAGAGGAATCACTGCTCACCCCTGTGTCGTCCCTCGTCCCTCCAGTGTCGTCCCTCGTCCCTCCAGTGTTGTCCCTCGTCCCTCCAGTGTCGTCCCCCGTCCCTCCAGTGTCGTCCCTCGTCCCTCCAGTGTCGTCCCCCGTCCCTCCAGTGTCGTCCCTCGTCCCTCCAGTGTCGTCCCACGTCCCTCCAGTGTCGTCCCTCGTCCCTCCAGTGTCGTCCCACGTCCCTCCAGTGTCGTCCCACGTCCCTCCAGTGTCGTCCCTCGTCCCTCCAGTGTCGTCCCTCGTCCCTCCAGTGTCGTCCCTCGTCCCTCCAGTGTCGTCCCCCCATCCCGTGTCTACTCGTCAGTCGGTGTGTCCGACCTCGGTGGCTGACCTCCAGCGCCAAGCCTCCCCTGACCGTCCTCTCGTCCTCCCGCAGCTGAACGAGGAGGAGGATGTGGAGCGGGAGGAGATGCGAGAGGACCCGGCCGTCCGCATCCCCCAGAAGGAGGTCAACAAGCTGATGCTGGAGCTGTTCAAGGACGTGGACGAACTGCAGTGGTCAGCGCCGCCGGAGCCGGGCCAGTTGCCGAGGCTCACCGAGCGGCTGCCCGACCCGAAGCCGGCCATGACGGAGTCTCACGCTCGCCAGCTGGACCACCAGATGGCGGCGCACGTGCAGCTGCTGTCGCAGACGCACCTGCTCTGCTCCGAGCACGATTGGCTGCACGCCGAGCGCGTCGGCTGCTCGGCGCTGCTGGTGGAGCTCAACAGTCTGTCGTCGGCGCTACACGCGTCTGATCCGAGCCGCTCGTTCTTCTGCCCGCCGAACCTGGCGCCGGCGCTGGAGCTGGTGGCCGAGATTGACAGCAAGAGCCAGGAGGAGCTTTCCGAGAACCCGTCCAAGTTCTTCTAGTGAGTCGTCGGGATGGGGTGTAGGGGGGGGGGGGGGGAGGTGCTGGGAGGGTGCTATAAACCATAAACGTGTTTACGGACCGAATCGGACCACAACTGGCTATCTAAATCCATTTTCGACCACATCTGACCGTCCCGGGTCGTATCTTCTGTCATCGGTAGTCTTTGGCCGTCCGTTTGTATCAGTTCAGCCCGTCGCTGACACCGCTCCCGTGCCCCTGTTCCCAGCGTCGTCGCCGGGAAGAGGAAGTACTGCCGCCTGTCGGACCGCATAGTGGAGACGATGCTCACGAGTACGGCGTTCGTGTTCCCCGAACACCTGCCGCATCACTGCGCGCTCCGGGCCGAGGAGTTGGGCCACGACCCCATCTGGGCCTCGCCGGCGGTTGACCAGCTCATCGCCATGGGCATGGAGATGTTCACCGAGTACGCGCGCTCCGGCGGCCGCCGCTTCCTGAGGGACAACGGCATGTGCTCCCTCATGGCCAAGTACATGCTGCCCACGACGCGGCGTCGGCTGGTTGAGCGGATTCACGGCGTGCGGCGATCGAACAGCTCCACGAACCCAATCGTACAGTATTTGGACAAGCACCGGGCGCCTCCGTTGCCGATCGTCGACACGCTGCCGGACTTCCCGCTGGTGCCGCTGAGGGACCGGATCAATGAGCTGGAGGAGCCCTGGTACACGCTGGCGTTCCGCGGCAACGGCTTCTTCCAGGCGATTCCGAGGAGGGATAAGGTCCGCCTGGTGAAAATCCAGAGTGAGAAGATGAGCTCCATGCATCCGCCGCCGCCCAAGGTGCCCAAGCCGTGCGCGCACTGTGATGATGCGGACTTTGAGCAGCGGTACGCCCAGAGACGCTGGAAGCGGAATGAGGCGGGTGACTGTGAACCGGCCGTCCAGACCAAGACTTACAAACGTCGCAATCCGAGGCGCGGCTGCTCGGCGGCACGCGGCGGGAAGTCGACGCAGAAGGACATCCTGGCCATGTGTATGCCGGCGATCACTGATCCGACGCCGTCGTCGTCACCGACTCGCCGAACGGCCGCGGATCCTGTCCGGGTTCTGGATGACCCGGATGATCCGGACCCGGTTAGTGGGACCGAGGAGCAGCCGCTGGATGAGGTCATGTCGACTGGGGACCGGGAGGAGCGGGCGACGCCGGAGTCAGAGCCGGAGCTGGAGCCGGAGCCGGAGCTTGTGGCGGAGCCGGAGCTTGTGGCGGAGCCGGAGCCGGAGCTTGTGGCGGAGCCGGAGCCGGAGCCGGTGGCGGGCCCCAGCCGAACGGAGTTTATCCCGGTCGCCCAGAAGACTGTCATCACCGATGCGACCGACGGGGAAGAGCTCGTCTCGTTGGTGACCGAGGAACAGGCGACTGCACCCGCCGATGATGCCGTCGCCGCCGCTGCCGACAGCCAGCCGCCGGAGACGGGGGGCCAGCTTCGGCCCACCACGTCCGGCATCACCGCCACCGCCGCCATCGTGCCCACCAGCTCGGGTCCGGTGCGGCTGACCCCGGCCGAGGGCTCTGTGATCGAGCTGAAGGAGGAGGACGGGCGGCTCGTGGTGTACATCCGCGGCCCGGGCCGGCCCACGCTGCGGGTGCCAGTGCGCGACTCGACGGCTTCCACCCGTCTACTGCTGCCGCCTTCTCTGGCGCTGCAGGAGACGGGGGCCGGCCGGCCAGCGGCCGGTGCCGCCAAACGCACCGGCGTCGTGACACCCACCGTCCGCCAGGACCTGCCGGCGCCGCCGCCCCCGCCCCCGTCTCCGCCCCCGCCCGTGGCGGACGAGACGCCACGCGGTCTGACCGAGATGACCGAGATGTCCCCGCCGGCCGCGACAGACGAGAGACAGCTGTTTAAACAGCCGTTCCAGCCGCAAAAGCTGCGCCGCAGTCCGCGCAACTCTGCGGTGCCGCTGCCAGAGTGGGGAGTGGTTACCGAAGTTTACTCGGTGACAACGTCCACAGCGGATACTGCGGCGAGCAGTGGTGCGGCCGCGTCGACCAGTGGCGTAGCTGCGTCGAGCAGTGGCGCGGCCGGTGATTCTGTGACGGACGGTGCCGGTGGTGACGATGTGGTGACGAGTAGTGCGGACATGAACGAAACTGGTGCAGCTGACACCGCCGCGCCTGAACCAGCGCCAGCACCAGCGGACAGCGAGCCAGCGGGCGGCTCGTCCCTGCCGGGCTGGCCAGCACCAGCAGCTGGGCTGGGGCTGCCTGACCTACCCAGCATGATGCCACCTTCTCTGATGACTCCGCTCCGACCCTCCTCCCCTCCGCCTGACTCTGGTCTGGTGTTCGGCTTCCCCACGCCGAGCATGACGCCGGCGCTGGGTGCCGATATCCCCGGCACGTCGCCAGCCGCGCACGCCCTGCTCGAGACGCCACTGATGCAGTCGCCGCCGTCACACGCGCTCCTGGAGACGCCCCAGATACGGCACTCGCCCCCCAGGTCGCCGCAGACGCCGCCGCCGCCGAGTGACGCGCTCCTGGAGACGCCCCAGATACGTCACTCGCCCCCCAGGTCGCCGCAGACGCCGCCGCTGCCGAGTGACACGCCGTTGAATCCTCCCCCGCCGCTGCCGGCGGCTGGATCCAGCGACAGTCACTCGACCATGAGTCTCAGCTTCTTCAAGAGAACGATCGCCGATGTGAGGGCGGCGGCGGCGGCGGGGGCGGGCGGGGGCGGCCAGTCGGATCCTTACCTGACGTCGGAGCAGTCACTCGGCGGCGTGCTGGACGCGCTGCTGACGCGAGAGACAGAGGAGCCGGCTCCAGTGGCCACCACGCAGCCCGCCGCCACCGGCCAGTCTGCTGGTGATCAATCAACGGCGACGGCGACGGCAGCGGTGGAGGTGGAGGTGGAGATGTTGGACTCGGTGGTGCCGGCTCCTGCACCAGCCATACCGCTGCAGTCTCCTGCCATCGAGTCTGCGTCCGCTCCGGAGCCGAGCATCGAACACCGGGACGACTCTGCCGCGACACAGCCTCCGTCGGTCTCAATAGCGACGAAGGGAGCGGCGCAGACCATTGAACCACCATCAGCTACGCCTCCTACATCATCAGCAGGGAGGCCGACCGAGTCTCCTGCACCAGCGGCTGGGGCGGGGGCGTCGGCGGGCGGCGGCCGCTCGCAGGGCGTTCGGACGCGCAGTGAGGCCGCGTCCGAGGCGGCCCCGCAGCGTGCTGTGCCTCCCGAGTCAACTCCGGCCCCGGCCCTGGAGACCAAGCCGGTGGTGCCGGTGGAGGCGGCGGAGGAGGCTGCGGCCCAGACGGAGGAGGTGAGTGGAACTCCAGATAAAAAAAACTTTGGGTGCGTTTCTCCAACACGGCCCATTAGTCCGCATCACGACGAATTCGTCGGAGAGCGAGTTTGCTGCATTGTATATCTATGGTTGGATTCGTTGGAGAGCGAATTAATTGTGTTGGCGGTCGCGCCCTTAGTGAGAAAGTAACTTCGCTTGCCTTGAGTTTGAATATGTCGTCTACGTTGGGCTAACCTGATGTTAGCGATACAGCAAAAAGTTTGAATTGGCTAGTCTGTAAAGCACAAACAGTGAGTGAAATGGGATGGAAATGCGTCATTTGTTTAGGGCAACGAGACACATACTTGTGAAGTTTATTGCATTTTTGTGGTTAATATTTTCATGCAATCACTTTAAAAGCTTCCAAAATATTGATTCAAAATCTTCCTTCGACTCTCATGACACTGGCTGGCGTCATGAGAGTCATCAAGTATCAAGTAGTTTTTAATGTGTCGAGTAACTTTCCAGAGTATGATCCTGAGTAACGTCTGTACCCGGTGCGTGTGCCAGGACCGGGAGCTGTCGAGCGCCGCGGCCCTGCCGGCCGGCCGCAGCAGTCGTCCGAAGCGCAGCCGCCAGCAGCGCGAGGCTGAGCTCACCCGACTGGCGCTGGCCCCCGTGTCGCCCAGCGTCCGAGAGCGACGCGAAGAGGCGCTCGCGCAGAGCTTCTTCCAGCGAGTCAAGGTGGGTCAGCAGTCAACACGCAGCTAGTGGGGCGAGGTGGGGATGTGTTTGTTTTTTGACAACAGCAACAAACTATTAAACGCATACATGTCACACTTGCAACATTTTTTTTTACAAGTGTAGATAAACTATTGAATCTCACTTTGTTTGCTGACTTTAGTAGTTACACGAAACTGATTGGGTGCTGTTTATCGATAAATGTGTAGAGGATGATGAGGTACGTTAACCAGACAACGATATCTCCCGGTCGCTGATTGGCGTTTGCCCCGATCATATGGTCCGCAGTTTTCTCAAGGAACATCCATGTGCTGTCCGTGCTCAGTTACTGATTAGTCGATGATCTCGATCAGAATTAGAGATGTAATATTTTCCCTAAAATCGAATACCGGCCCCACACCACGCCACCACATTAGCCAAATATACCGGCGCTGCCATTGCCATTGCACTATCACACATGCTCAAATACCGCATAAACACCGCCGGTTTTGAAAATATACCGGCATGCCGGTATGGCGGTACAGAAATATTGCATCTCTAATCAGAATGTGTACATTTCTTACGAGAGACCGCCATGGGATTTCCGTGTTTGCCAGGTGCGTCTTCTGATGAACTCCGCGTGTTTGTGCCGTTTTTCCCACGAATACACTAGCCATGAGTAACCTTTCCGTCGTAAATCCCACGTTACGCACTTCACATCTGTGAATAACGGTGTCCGCTGAAGATAACAGTATCTGCAATTTGTTAGCTAGGCATTGCAAGGAATGACGTTTTCTTCTGAGCGATGGCCGATGCGATGTTTCTTAGTCCCAGAAGCTCATGTCCGTGCTAACCTCAATGGATGGACGGTCACGAAGAATGGCAGACAAGTAGTGCCGTATCGATTGTCTTGTGCTGAACTTCCACGGATTGAGAGCCATGCGGCGGCCAACACCAACCCATTGAGTGAACCCATTGCGTTGTCGGCTGCTACAAAGCAAGTCGCAAGTTGTATTTATTCCGGAATGGACGACGCAGGCCGTGCGTCAGCTGCTTTTGGTGTTGGAGACTACTCGCCACTATTTATTTCGTTGATTAAAACACGTAACACGCGTCCCCTTATCGTCGTGCATTGCCGTCGCACACCTACCCCGAGAATTTGAGACCAATGGACATTAATGGCATTGGAGACTGTGTGGTGTGTACAGTGTACAGTTACAAATACCGCCACGTGTATGATGAACATAGCAGAATATCAGGACCGACTGTCTTCAGCTATTGCGTTTGTTAGTTTTTCGTTTGTTTCCGTCGAATGGCGCCGTCCATGTCTCCGCGGCTGCCGAGTTAGAGATACCGAGTACGGTGCTTTGAAGTGTACCGCCGTTGAGAATTGGCCGAGTGCAAAGTTTCGGAGTGCGTAGTGCTCCTTTCACGAACTGTGTCGTTGTATTGACTGACGGGAATATTTCCGTCCGTATCGAAAAGGGACAGCTGAGCTGGTCTATTCATAGTCATGGTCTTATCATGAGATGGTCTAGAAACGTACAGAAGTGACGTCAATGTGATATCAAATTACTCCTCAATCTTCTTTCCTCACGTCTTTTTTCTAGCGTTCCGAGTTCCGAGGAAGCCCAGTGATTTTGCAATGTTCCCTTGATCATGTTGGGTCGCCTCGGCTGACGAATTTCGCTGACGACACACCTACGCAGTATGCTGTGCGGGCTGACCCCTGCCCGATTCCCGGGCGCCTGTTTGAGACAACGGGAGGGGTACCACGGCCGGCAATCACTGCTGGACAACGTGGTCTCCCGGTGTCACATGCCACTGAAGACGACGCAGGCTTGTATTTACTTTTGGTATATATCAATATAGCAAGCGCGCAGTTGATTCCTCAGTAACAAAACGGCATGACGATTTCGCACCAGGGGTCGGAGCATGACGCATGTCCCACTTGGCGGCGCAGAGCAAATAAATTTCAGAGCAATAAGTAAATTCAGAGCAAATAACGTCATTTTGTTGAAACTATTACGTCACTTAGCAGTAACAGTACCGGATGTAACACAGCATAGCACTGTTCGGTTACGGAGCCTCACATAAACACGGGTGAAAGCCGCAAGTTACCGAGTAACGTGCCGTTCTGCCACTTTTGACAGCGCGTTATTAGGCAACGTGTTGCCGCCTGCAACATTTTGTTTAATAAAAAAAACGAATTTACAACTTACGCCCGTTTTCGTTTCAAATGGTTTGCGTATAAGGTAATGGTTTTAATTGTGGAAGTTATTAACCAACCTCCCGTGCACGGAAATATAAGACAAACTGGCATTTGCTTTGCCCATGGGTTGCAAAGCGCAAGTGAAAATGGTTGAAAGTTGTAAATTCGCTTTATGAAAAAGGCTACTGTCGGAATGAATGAAAAACTATGACGCTTCTGTTCCGACAGCCTATGTCGCAGTAGGCGGCGAGCGCCATTTCATTGCATATCGCATTGCATCATTGTTTGCTGGCTTTAGTATCTTTCCCCACGAACGACGCATTTGTTATCGAGCTGCGAAGACGCCGGAATCCCCTGGGCGTCAGCTCCGCCCCTCTGGACGGTCCCAAGCGGAGCTCAGTCGGCGGCCAGTCGGACTCCGGCCGTGTAGGAGGAGGGACGTTGGTACGTGGACGGTACTTGGCTGCAGCCAGGAGCGAGCATCTCCGATTGCCAGACCGGCACAGAATGGGGTTGGCGTGCTCTCTGAAATCTGTCCGCGGAGCCTGCCGCTCGCCCAAAGCAGCCGTCGCGGTCGTCTGCGCCAAGATGGTCTTCTCGCTCGCCGTGGCCACTGCTGCGCTCTGGGTGCTGGCCGAGAGTGAGAAGATGGCCATCTCGCAGTACTGCCAACTGAACAGGCCCGAGTGGCTGGAGATATTCATGAATAACGAAGACATCACGGAGAGGACCGACGTCGACTTCAGCTGCCCGGAGCCGATCGTGCTCGGGTTTCCTCCGTATCCGGTCCAGTTCAGCTTGAGGTTCACCTGGGGCATGGTTCTGTTGCTGTGCCTGACCGTGTGGCTGGCGGCGCCGTTCGCTCTAGTAGCGCTGTGCCGCCGGGGGCGGGGGCGGGGGCGGAGCTGTCTTCTGTCCGTCTGGCCGTCGACCACCCTGGGCCGGGCCATCACTGCCGCCGTCACCGGTGTGGTCTGCACCGGGCTCGGCTGGTACCACTTCAGCACGGGCCTCGGGAACGCGGCCGCCTTCCTGGTCTGCTACCTGGCCGTGGCCGTGGCTGACCTGACCTCCGACCTGCCTGTGCTGGGCGTCCTCCGCCTCTGGGCAGCGCCGCCGGCCGTCAAACCCGGCCCGGACACCGACCGACTGGGACAGATTCCCCTGAACGGGACGGAGCCGGCGGCCGACCGCCATCAGCAGCAGTCCTCAGAGCCGTGAGGCGGGGAGGGAAGGCCGTCGGGGTGCGTGTGGCAGGGACTGGTGCGGGCCATGGGGCCGCCGGGGTGCCCGCCGGGGGTGCGTGTGGCAGGGACTGGTGCGGGCCATGGGGTGCTGTGGACGGTCCATAACTGACCAGCTGGGGGCCTACGTGGCGTGCCATGTAGCCGGTATCGCGGCAGCGGCCGCCCTGTGCATTGCGCCTCGGCACTCCGTGTGTCCGCCACTGACGCTGTTGTCAGGTTGTACGTTGCAGCCGTTGCAGCCGTTGCAGCCTGTACCATACCAGTATTACTCGCACCGACACTTGTATTAACCGTTCCTACAACTACCGTTCCAACTGCCGCTGGTCGCCTTTCGTGATTAATTAACGTCAGTTTTGCATTGATGTGTTCTGCCACTCCGTGTCTTTCCATTCTCATCGGCTGTGGCCGGTGCCTTGATGTGATCGAATGCAAGACGTCAGAGAAACGGACGATTTTACTACTATGTACATCGCACCTTGTGATCGTGTAGTGCCTTTACCAGTGCACGACGCGCCAGTTTCTTGTAGGTCGGGACCAGGTGGGATCTACAAGCAGTGGCCTATTATAGTCACTGCGTTGTGTTCCTTTCAAGTCGTTTTATTGTATTACCCTATATGTGTTAAATAACAAATAAACGTGACAGATACCGCTAGACTTTATCGTTGGACGCTGGATTATTTTCGTCAGATGAACAGCACTAAGCTCTTTCGAAGTTCATCCAATTCCACACCCCATAGGTGATCACGGAGTCTAACAGCGAGATCATATGCAACCTAAGATCGCTGTTTCACACAATGACATTAATGACGACGCTGATGTTAAAGTCAATGACATTAACATCGAACTAACTCCTGCTCCCTTCCCACGTTTCCCTCCCACACTCGCGTTCCCGTCACTTGACCACTGCTCTCCTCTCGCACCCGCCCCTCCCTCCCCGGCAGGATTGTACGGAGAACGTCGACCCCGCCATCTATGAGCAGTTCGAGAAACTACTGGCCGACTTCGCTGAGAGTCCTGACGACGAGGTGGCTCTGTACGACGCCGTGTGCCGGCTGCTGAGGGGCTTCCCGGACCTGGCCGACGAGTTCCTCACGTTCGTCTCGCCGGACGTGGCCGTGCGCCGCGGCGTCGTCACTGAACACGTGCGCGGCATGCGGCTGCAGGAGCTGGCGCGCGGCATTGACGCCGTCAACTCAGCGCACCCGACTCAGATACTGAAGGTGAGAACCGGGGCGGGGATGTGAGAAGGGCGGAGAGGTGGGGATTTGAAGTGGAAGATGAGAAGGGCCGGTGTTTTATACGCCGATGACGCCGTCGATGGGGGACAGATGCTTGTTTTCAATACCTTAGTTGATCATGGTTCTCAAGGTTCAATGTGAGAATGGGCGACTAGTTAAAAGTTAAAAGTTAAAGTTAAACGTCTATTACATATTTTAACCTTGTTCCATTTCTGGCCCGCAGCTGACCCGGACCGTGACCCAGATGACCAATGGGGGAGGTGAGGCCTGACCCCGTCCCCTGTCCCCCGTCCACAGCTGACCCGGACCCTGACCCAGATGACGAGCCGCGGGGAGGAGGTGAGCGCGACCGACCTCCAGGCGGCCGTCCAGCCGCTGGTGCGCGGCTGTCCCCTGCTCTCGGCCCAGCTGACCAGCCTGATCGACTCCGAGCCGCCGCCGGCCGACCTCACCCGGCGAGAGGCCGACTTCCAGACGACGACGCTCGACTCGGAGCCGGCCGGGGCCGAGTTTGAGGAGGTGACGGAGCTGGCGGCGGACGAGCCGGACCCGTACGGCACCGAGCGGTGCCCCTGCAGCTGCCACGAGACCGGCGAGGACGTCAGGTTCCTCCAGCGGCGGCGGCACTGCGAGCGCTGCGGACTGAGGTTCATGGCGGGAAGGGTGTACCTGCAGACGGGCAAGGTGGGTACGAGGCGGCGGCGGGGGGCGTGATAAGTATTAGACATTATAGTTTATTCGCAATCGATGACAGTTCAGTTGTGGGGGCGTGAGCGGTCAGTCGCTGGGTTTGAGGTCGATGGAGCAAGGTGACGGGACGGGAATGTGGCTGCAGTTTTTCTGTGTGCGTTTTCTGATATTTATTGACGTGAAAGTTGTTGGTAGCTTTTTTACCTAAGCATATTTCCATGTATGCGAATAGTCCGCGCACGTTCAGTAAGCGTTGTTGGCGGGTCATCCAATAGATTTCCGCCTGTCGTCGTGGTGTGTTGGTCGAGTATGTCCTGTTAGTGCCGTCACCGCCTCTGGCCGAGCGTCTGATCGTCCACCAGTGCCGCCCTGGTCCGTGGCTCCTCATCTGACGCCCCTCCGTCGCCAGGTGCTGCGGCCGGCGCGGGTCATCAGCTGCTCGGAGCGGGACGAGCCGGCCGCCGCCGTCCCCGCTGCGGCTCCAGGACTCTGCGGAGGTGCCGAG